>BJBW01005636.1:0-65257 GCA_004320125.1 Scolopax mira
GGGCAACAAAGCTGGTGAGGGGTCTGGAGCACAAGCCTTTTAGGGAGCGGCTGAGGGAGCTGGGGTTGTTCAGTGTGGGGAAGAGGAGACTGAGGGGAGACCTTACCACTCTCTACAACTACCTGAAAAGAGGATTAGAGAGGTGGGGGTTGGTCTCTTCTCCCAGGTCACAGATGATCGGATAAGGGGTAATGGTTTCAAGTTGCGCCAGGGGAGGTTCAGGTTAGATATTAGGAAATATTTCTTTACTAAAAGGGTTGTCAGGCATTGGAATGGGCTGCCCAGGGAGGTGGCTGAGGCACCATCCCTGGAGGTATTCAAGAGATGATCTGACTTTGTGCTCGGGGATATGGATTAGTAGTGGATTGGTGTTGTTTTGGGTGTGTTGTGGAGTTTGTGTGGTGTTTTTGTTGTGTGCCTTTATTATTTTTTTTTTTTTTTCACAGGTTGGACTAGATGACCTTAAAAGGTCCCTTCCAACCTAGGTGATTCTGTGATTCTGTGATCTTCATGTCAGCAAAACTCTTCCAAACAAGACAAAGATTGTTTCTTCTGGGTGACTCACTGTCATATGCACATACTAACATTCCTAATTTTTTTTTTAAGAACAAGGTACTGTTGTAGATAACATTAAAGGTTTAAAATTATGATATTTTCTGCAAAGAGAAATAAAGCACCTTTATCATTTATCAATGACTCAACAGTGCTGCTGAGTGATCTCTCCAGTATACTGATTATCTGTGTTTCACTTCATTTCAAACACACTTTTGCACCACTTCAATGCTCATTTTCCCTGATTGAAACTTCCCCTTTCTTGTACTAACTTACAATCTAGCCTCTACTTCCTGTGAGGCTTGGTTTTTGCTACTAAATGCTAGGCAGAAGCTCTGGGTCTACACAATTATCTGAAACTGAGGAACTTTTCAGCTCACCCAGCTACAGTTGGGTCCTGAGTTTTAGGGTCACCTATACTGGACCTGGCCCCTGGCTTTATCCTCCAGCCAAGTCCTCCAGCCAAATTTCTGTCCAATAGTCGTCTCAGACAGCAATGTGCTTGCTAGATAGGCCTGGCTTACTTCTTTCACCACCCAACTTCAGCAAGCAACTTATGGAGATTCAAGCTGTTAACTTTTCCAGGGTGAGAGAGCACAAGCTTCTGTGGAGCCAGGAGCTCAGTGGAGAAATGTCCTACACAATATGCAGCAGCCAAGCTCTTCAAGAAGCAGAGGCTATGCTTTAAAGTAAAGAGCGCATGGGGGAATAGCTGTACTTCAATGCACTTACTAAAGATGTACTTGAATTCATCCATAAAACAGAAATGTGTGACAAAGCTAGCCAGCATCACCTCTGAAGTAAGCTTTACTTCTCAATATTAGATTATTTCCATAACACGGTCTGTCAAAATTATATTACGTTTTAATTATTCAAAACCAAAAATGCATATGCTATGCTATGCTATTAATGTTAATTTGAAGGTATTTGTATAGAAAATTTCTACACAATTAAGAGGAAAAAAAAGCTATTTAGAAATTTTGGTGTTTTAAAATCAATATTAAAAAGCCCTTTACAACATCTGGAAGCAGTAAATGGATAGAGAAGGGGAAATCTATTTTACTCCAGTGAAATAATATTCGGTCTATATACAAAATATAAAAATAGGTGTTCAGATTTTCTTCTATGAATTGCTGAAAATTATATTGGCTCCAGCAAACTCATAGCAATTGATAATTTGGACCTAGTTGATTAAGCAGTCAAAAAGTTTAGTTCCCAAAAACCTGTACTTGTGGAGTTCTGATTGTATTTAAATCAAAGGAACAGATTTCTAAAATCTTGCCTTTGAACAGCAAAAAAGATGGCTCCTCAAAAAGGAAGAGTTATACATCAAGCTCTGCATTTGCTTATCAAGATGTTTGAAGACTTGCATCTGCTGCTAATTTGACATAGTCTTAAATGCTATCAACAGGATATACAACTATGTAAATATACATAATATACTAATCTAGACAGGCATAATTTGCTGTAAAATGTGCTGGGTTTGGATGGGATAGAGTTAATTTTCTTCAGAGTAGCTGGAATGGGACTATATTTTGGATTTGTGCTGAAAACAGTGTTGATAACACAGGGATATTTTCCTTATTGCTGAGTCATGCTCACACAGAGCCAAGAACTTTTCTGTGCCTCACCAGTGGAAAGATTTGGGGTGCACAAGAAGTTGGGAGGGGACACAGTCAGAAAATTCTATTGACCAAAGGGTATTCAATATTTCAGACTATATGGCATCATGCTCAGCAATAAAATGAGGAGGCAGAGGGCTGCTGCTCAGGGAGTGGCTGGGCATCAATCGCTTGGTGGTGAGCAATTATTTTAGAATCATAGAATAGAAACACAGAACAGTGTAGGTTGGAAGGGACCATTAGATGTCCCTTGCAGTGAGCAGGGACATGTACAAGTAGATCAGGTTGCTCAGCACCCTGTCCAATCTGACCTTGAGTGTTTCCAGGGATGGGGAATCTATCACCTCTCTTGGGCAACAGTGTCTCACCACCCTCATTGTAAAAAATTTCTTTCTTATACCTAGTCCGAATCTACCCTCCTTTAGTTTAAAACCATTACCTTTTGTCCTGTCACTAAAGGCCCGGCTAAAAAGTTTGTCACCATCTTTCCTGTAGTCCCTCTTTATATATTGCGAGGCCCCAGTCAGGTGTCCACAGAGCCTTCTCTCTCCCAGGCTGAACAACCCCAGCTCTCTCATGTCTCATCCTGTTGTCATAGGAGAGGTGCTCCAGCCTTCTGATCATCTTTCTGTCCCTCTGCTGGACCCGTTCCAACAGGTCCATGTCTTTTCTGTGCTGAGACCTCCAGAACTGGATACATTACTCCAGGTAGGGTCTCTCCAGAGCACAGTACATGGGCAGAACACCCACTTCAAATCTGTTGGCCACCTGTCTCTTGATGTAGCCCAGAATACAGTTGGCCTTCTGGGCTGTGAGCACACATTCCTTGCTCATGTTAAGCTTCTTATCAAGTAACACCCACAAGTCCTTCTCCTCAGGGCTGCTCTCAATCCCTTCATCCCCCAGTCTTATTGATACCTGGGGTTGCCTCAACCCAGGTGGAGCGTCCTGCACTTGGTGTTGTTGATCCTCATAAGCTTCAAGGCTGTCCAGGTCCCTCTGAATGGCATGCCTTCACTCGGGCATGTCAACTGCACCACTCAGTCTGGTGTCATCTGCAAACTTGCTGAGGATGCACTCAATCCCACTCTCTCTGCCATTGATGAAGATACTGAACAGTACAAGTCCCAGTATGGACACCTGAGTGACACCATTTGTCACCAGGCTTTATCTGCATATAAAGCCACTGACCACTACACTCTGGATATGACCATCTAACTCATTCCTTTTCCCCCATGCATCTCCAGTTCAAAGAGAAGGATGTTGGCATGTTTCAATGCCCTTAGAGAAATCCGGATAAATTACATCCATAGCTCTTCCCTTGTCCACCGATATAGTCACTCCATCATAGAAAGCCACTAGGTTGGTCAGGCAGGGCTTGCCCTTGGTGAAGGGGTGCTGGCTGTCTCAAATCACCTCCTGGTCTTCCACATTTCTTTGCATAGCTTCCAGGAGGATCTATTCCATGGTCTTCCCAGGCCTCTACGCAGGGCCCTCCTTTCTACCCTTCTAAAATAATAGGGCAAAGTTTCCCTTTTTCCAGTCTCCAAGGACTTCACTTCTCTGCCATGACTTTTCAAATATCGCAAAGAGTAGCTTTGCAACTACATCAGCCAATTGCCTTAGGACTCTGGGATGCATCTCACCAGGTCCCACACAATTCTATATGTTCAGGCTCCTCAGGTGGTCACAAACCTGATCTTCTCTTACAGTGGGAGGGACTTTTATCCTCCTTGCCTTGCAGTCCATCCACTTGATGGTGGTGATGGGAGAGAGGTTGCCAGTGAAGAATGAGGCAAAATCATTGTTGATTACCTCAGACTCACCCATTGTCACCATTTTGTCAGTTTTGCTAATCATGGGGGGTACACTTTCTTTGACCTGTCTTTTCTGGCTGACATACCAGTAGAAGCCCTTATTATTCTTTGCATCTCTTGCCAAGTCCAGCTCCAGCTGCTCCCTGGCCTTCCTGACTCCATCCCAACTGGCAGTGTCTGTATACTCTTCCCAAGACACCTGTGCCTGCTTACACTGCCTGTGCATTTCTTTCTTGCTGTTTAGTTTGACTGGCAGGTTTCAACTCAGCCATGCAGGTCTCTTACCTTCTTTTTCTTGATTTCTTACCTCTTGGGATCAAGAGCTCTTGTGCTGCAAGAAAAGTGTCCTTAAAGTGTTTTCATTTGCATCACTTTTCTTTCTTTGGTTTTATTTCTTTCTCTCTGTTACTTTCCTTTTAATTATTATTAGTAATAATTTCAATTATTAAACTGTTTTCATGTCAGCCCACAAGTTTTCTTACTCTTACCTTCCAATTTTCTCCACCCAACTGCTGGGGGTGAGTGAACAACCAGGTGTTTGGTGCTTAGCTGCTGGCTGAGGTTAAACCATGACAAAATACAGCTGCAATAGTGATGTGGTTGAGAAACTTCTCTTCTCACTACAAATTCTCTCAAGAATAACTCAAAGGTGACATTTTCAAAGGACTGAATAAAAAGCTTTGGGGATTTTCTGAGTTAAGACAATGGCATCTGAAACATATTTGCTATTTGAGGTCTATCAGTTCAGAAGATTTTCAGCAGTGAAATAAAGAATGAGATAAACCTTCTTGGCGCACAACTACCAAATTGTTGTCATGAAGCTTTCAATAAGTCATTCATCCCAAAGCATATTAGCTTTCCAAACTACCTCTGTAATGGAAGTCTGCCTTTCACATGGCTCAGAATGGGGCTTTTAAATTATATCTTTGGAAACATTCAGCATCAAACTGTCCAAAGAAGAAAAAAATGCATAAAATTTTTTGATCCCTTATGAATGCAGTGATTCCCTGAACAGACTACGCTACACAGTGCAAACTTAGAGCTTCTGGAAAGTACCACACAGCAAAATGTATTCGCAATCCTACTTGAAGGTGAACTGCTTCAGACATGGCATAGGTAAGTAGTGGAAGTAGACTTTCAAGAGTCTTTCCCTGCTATAGATTATCCTTGTTCAGAAACAAAACATGGGCTTTTTAAGCCTTTGATTTAATTTGAATTATTTGATTTAGCATCGGGTGGCAGTTAAAAGGTTGAATTTTTCCCAGACATGGAGTCCTTGTATTTAGCATTTCCTGTAACTTTTCTTTGAATATCTAAATTCCCACCACTATACAGGAAGAACAGTATGTCTGCAAACTTTCAAATTTTGAAGATTAGGTCTACCAACCACTTTGCAGTAGGGAACATACTACTTCCACTGGGATTATTTAAGGATTTTTCATCATTATAGTTTATTTATAGATAAATCTTGGGCCTATTCAGTCAAGAATATATCTTTACTGAACAGGCCAATAGACTAATTCCCTGTACCTTAAAATAAATCTTAAGAATCAACATAATTTTGTAGAGATGCTGAAATATGACCTTTTTGCATCCACTGTCCATTATTAAAATTTTCACATCTAAACCTGAAAAGCAATTCATGTTACAGTCCATGCAACAAGATATAAAGACTCCATTCCTGCAAAACAGTTTCAATGCAGAGATGAGTGTACAATAAAGTAGAAATTATTATCTTAAAATAAAGGTAACTGTTGAATAAGTTTTGGGCTGCACAGCTGATAACGCAGCTCTCTCCCTTCCTTCCCCCTGCCTCTTCCCCAGCTTGGGTAGGATGAAGAGGGAAAAAAGGAAAGGAAAGGAAAAACCTCATGGATTGAGATAAAGGCATTTTAATAGAAGAATAATGGGAAATAATAATAATAACCATCATCGCAACAGTAAAATAATATATAAAATAAAATAACACAACTTAAGTCATTTTCTCTACCCAGTGATTGGTTGCACAGCCCATCTCAAGCAGTGATCATGGACTCCTGGAAACCCCTATTTATATACTGAACATCACATCTATGGTATGGTATATTCTGTTGCCCAGCTTGTCCTTTCTATGTTCCCTATCAACTTCTATGGGAAGTCCTTGGCTAATGGAAAACATCACCTGGCTACAACTAAAACAATATTCATTATCCTCATCATTCTCATGTCAAACCCGAAACACAACAGATACTAGATAGAAAATTAACTCTATCCCAGCTGAAAACAGGACAACTTTAGAATTTCTTTTCCTCTTTCCTTCCTTCTCTATCATATATTTGCTGATCCGTCATATGATGGATGCAAGACACATATTTGTCTTCCTGCTTTAATACCAAGAGTTAACATTTTCCAAGATCATAATTCATAATGAAATTACCACTACAAGTAATCATGTAGTTCTCTCGTGAATTTCCAAATAAAGAAAACTTTTCCTCTAACATTCACAATAAATTACATGAATAATACCAGTCACACCTTTTGCTAAAAGAGATTAAATTTTTTTTTAATGTTTTTAAATCACCTTTTTTCAGAGTACATCTAGTATAAAAGTGAAGATAAAAAAAAATATTCTGAGTATGGAAATTAGATCTGTATCTAGGAAACAGAACTTGTAGTCACAGCCATATGATAAATGATGATCTGACTCAATTGCTAAAGATTTTCTGTTTCAATAATATGAATTAAGAGTTCATATACATTAAAATAAGCTTCACATTAAACATTCTGTAAACAGGGATTTACTGTAATAAATCCATAGCGAAGCAACATCTTCATTATGTCCTTGGCTTCATGTCATTGCCACGTGTCACCTACCAACAAAAATCAAAGTAGAACATAAATCCACTGCCATGCAGATCAAAACCGCTGTTGGCCCTTACTCATGGAGCAGTCAGTCTGCAATACCAGCTCAGAAGGCCATTGTAGGCATTAATGCTTTGCATGTTTGCCAACAGAGAGTTTACTGCAGCTCAAGCATTAAGTTAGCAGTATGGATTGGTTTAAGAATAATATTCTTCTAAAACCTTCTCCCTCAGTAAAAGTTATGCCTCTTACATTTCAAGCAGAAACTCACTGATTAACAGTATGTTGGTTTTGTTCTGCTTTCCATCCTGGGTTTGTTTTCCATGACAGACCTTTTTACATGTTAATTTGTTAACATGCTAATTTGCATGATGCTTAGAAAGACAGACTACATAATTAGATTATACAGATTAATTATTTTCCTTGAGCTGTGCCATTTATCTGTGTTAGGGCAGTGTAGAAAACCTGAGAGTACACTCTGATATTACCATGCCCATCTCTAGACTCCTTCTTGAAGAATCAAGAGTAAAACCAAATCCTGTCTTTAATTAACTTCAAATTTAATTTTTTTTTTTTATTTTGTTGCATTATCTATAAGAATGAATATGTATATTATTTGTGTTTTTCAAGTGTTGAAGAAATTACCAGGTATCATTATTCAGCCACTAATGACTGCAGAGACGTTTATTCAAGCAAAGAATATTTACATGCAAGACTGCAGGAACTGAGCAAGACTTTGCTACTTCTCCGATTAAAGGAATTGATTTGACTGGAGGAAGAGTGACTTTAATTAGCTGTGCAAATGCCATTAATTCCAATTAATCTTCTCACAGTGTCAAGACCAGAGTCCAGGGAGAAAATAAATTGCAGTAAATCAATATAACTCTTGTTTCTACCAGGAGCAGGTGCTTACAGAAAGAGGAATATCTTTTATAGTCGTCTGCATCAAGAAGTATTTAAACAAGACAGTAATTCAATGTACCAAACCTCTCAATGATTCTTTATAGACTATTTATATAGCTCTTTAATTGCTTTTCACTTCATCGAAAGTATTTAACTTAGTACTTTTCAGAAGTATTCCTGTAAGAAATTTTCTCAAAACACCCACAAGTACAACCAAGTTTTATTTTGCAGAGAAAACTGAAATGTGGATTTACAATATAATTGGTTCTATTTACAAACCTTAAATAAGCACTAACTTGCGCTTACTTTTCATGGGGCAGATTAAGAAAACCAGACAGTCAACTGACTCGCCAGCGGAACTTGAAAAGCTGTCTCTAAAAGAAACTGCTTGCATGTCTTGTAAACAGTTTTTTGAGAAAATGACTATGGAATTTTAACCCTTAAGGATTTCTATGCTGCAAGTAGCAATGCATCAGATCTATCACAGTTCTGAGATTTCAAGAGCAGTGTCTCAAAAAGAGCATAAATTCAAGCCTAGAAGAAACCAAAATAAATCAAACAAATCTCCTCAGAGATGTGCCACTGAAATGAAATAAAGAGCGCTCTGTGTGGGCAGGCAAGCACAGAACATCTTCCATGTTTTAGAAATATCACAGCTACCCTCTTGCAATAATTTTCCCTACAAGAACTTTTTCATATCTGCTGTATGATGAATGAATGGAGGAAGGTACCAAGGAGTTTATACCTCAGGATTAAGGTAAGAATGTATTAAAAAGGAAAACTTTAAACAAATAAAACCCTCTCTTAAAAAGTATATAACCCCCATTTTTAAAAAGGGCAAAAAGGAAGACCTGTGGAGCTACAGACCAGCCAGTCTTACGTCTATGCATAGTAAGATCATGGAGCAGATGCTCTGGGAAACTCAGCTAATGCATATGGAAAACAAGCAGGTGACTGGTGATAGCCAATATGGCTTGACTAAAGGCAAATGTGACCTGACAATTTCAGTGACCATCATTACAGCATTGGTGGATACAGAAAGATCCCACATGATACACTTGTCTCTAAATTGGAGAGACATGGATTTGAACAATGAACCACTCAGTGGATAAGGAATTGCCTGGATGGTGGCAGTCAAAGAATTGCGGTCAACAGCTCAATGTCCAAGTGGCAACTAGTGACAAGTGGAGTTCCTCGGAGCCCCGGAGCAGTTTTGGAACTGCTTTGTTTAGCATATTTGTTGGTGGCATGGACAGTTGGATTGAGTGCATCCTCAGCAAGTTTGCTGATGACACCAAGATGTGTGGTGCAGTCAACATACAGGAGGGAAAGGATGCCATCCAGAGGGACCTGGACAGGCTTGAGAGGTGGCCGTGGGCCTTAAATTCACCAAGGATAAGTGCAGGGTCCTTCATCAGTGACAAGGCAAGCCCCAGCATCAATACAGGTTAGATGGGTCAGGCCAATCCCAAACACAAATACAGGCTGGGTAAGAATAGATTGAGAACACCCCTGAGGAGAACGACTTGCAGACGTTGGTTGATGAGAAGCTTAACATGAGCCAACAATATATGCTGGCAGCCCAGACTGCCAACCATATCCTGGGCTGCATCCTGTGACCAGCAGTGCGAGGAAGGTTGTTCTACCCCTCTACTCTGCTCTGGTGAGACCCCACCTGTAGTACTGCATTCAGCTCTGGAGTCTTCATCACAAGAAAGACATGGGCCTGTTGGAACAAGTCCAAAGGAGGGTCACAATAACGATCAGACGACTGGAGTACCTCTCATGTGAGAATAAGCTGAGAGAGTTGTTCAGCCTGTAGAAGAGAACGCTCTGGGCAATACTATGGCAGCCTTCCAGTACTTTAAGGAAGCCTACAGAAAAGATGTGGAGGAACACTTTATCAGAGAGTGTGGGGATAGGAAAAAGGGTAATTTTTTAAACTGAAAGAGGAGAGATTTAGATTAGATATTAGGAAGAAATTCGTTGCTGTGAGGGTGATGAAACACTGGAAGTGGTTGTTCAGGGAATCAAATGCAGACCCATTTCTGGAAGAGTTCAAGGCCAGTAAGTTAAATAACCTGGTCTATTGGGAGGTGTTCCTACCCAGGGCAGGAGGACTGAAACTAGATGATCCATCTCCAATCATTTTATGATTAATAATTCTATGACAAATTGAAAGAAGGCTTTAGACTATATATTAGGATGATATTATTTACTATGAGAGTGGTGAGGAACTGGAACAGGTTGTCCAGAAATCTTGTGGATGCCCCTTCGTTGGAAGTGTTCAAGGCCCGGCTGGATGGGGCTTTGAATAACCTGGTCTCAGTGCATGCTAGGATACATAACCACAACAAAGGTTGCCCCTCAGCCCTCAGGCATGTTTACGCAGAAGTTTCCCACTTTCAGCAGCAGGACAGGTATCAGTGTCAGAAACTGCAACCACAGATCACTCAATAACAACACATCTCATGTCACTGACGTCTTCAAGTGGTCTTTTTTCTATTCATGCTGATTTACCTACTGAACAGGGTGCATTGGAAAATAAAATACTAAAATCAGATTCAAGGGGCAACACTTAGGGATTTGAGACCACCAATGGGCCCTACTGATCAGGTTCCCCAGGAGATGCCTGAAGCCCTGGGAGGCATGGTGACTGCCCTGCTCCCTGGTACTTCTTTCCCTATTCTGGATAATTGCGCCTAGAGAAATCCTAGGCAGCTGCGTCACAGAATATTATTTTGCAACCAAAGCATCTACAGCACAACAAACACAAACTTCCTTCAACACAATGCAGTTCAGGGAATGTGCATAAAAGCCATTGTGCTATGAAAAGCTCCAGCACAGATAAGATAGCCATGTTCCCATCCCTTTATGCTGAATCAAGATAGTAAAGGACTGAATACATGAGCACAGAGATGAGCTCTTCAGTTACGAATACTGTTACTTACACACAACAATCTTATGAGAAAAACAGTGAAGAATGAAAAGCTTGAGTTTTTCTTGAAATGTGTGTCAAAACATGACTAAAACCCTCCAAACCACTGGTCTTTATTTAATGGGTTTATTAAAGCTATATTAAATATATTTAATAAATATTATGCTGTATTTTAGAAGTCTTTCTTCCTCCAAGAACAAATATACTGCCTTCTTTAGATGAGTATCTTTAGTCATGTAATATTATCTGACCAAGATGAATATTCCTGTCTGAAAAGGATGAAACCAAAACTTTTGCTCCAGTATTTAAAATATTTCTTTAAAATATGATAATGTATTATGCTTTATTTTCCATTAATAAAAATCTTCCTCAACTCAAAATGACTTTTTGGTATCCATTATTGTTCAATCTTGACCTTTCCCATTTTCAAAATATGATTTAGTATCTTCTGTTGCTTTTAGTATTGAGCAATAACAACGTTTAGTTTTATTGTAAGGTTTTATTATGGCATCAATCAGCATACATTCTGATGAAGGCTAGAGCTTTTTTGTCTTGTTTTGGTTTTTTGTTTTGTTTAGTTTTCATTTGCTTTAAAAAAAAAAAAAAAAAAAAGAAGGAATCAAACAACAACTTGCATTTAACTTTAGGAAAAAAAATTTCACTGATCCCAGCATGACTCCTAAAGATGAGCAAATATGATTGCTCTTTAACCAGGAGAACATTACATGCAATTAAGTGACTGCTAACAGTCAGACTGTGAACTGTGTCTGAAAGAGAATATAGCAGCTATTATGTCCAAGTCATCTGACTAATTTTTATTCCCTAATGGGCTAAAAATTTCAGTTCCCTAAATTATTTTTTTAGACTTGCCACTGTGACTCTGTAAGGAAACTGAAGGGTGAGAAAATTTAAACTCAATTGAGAAGGAAGAAATATACACACTCTGAAAAATATGACATCCACTACTAAGGGGCCAGCTGGAAAATTAATATGAGAATTAATTTGAGAAAAGGAGAAGAGAATTCTTCATCAAAACAAAATTTATGGTTTTAAGCTGTTTCAGAAATACTTTACTTCATAAATACCTCTTCAGCACACAAAGTGGAGCCTGCAATATCCCCAGGGAGCATCCAAAAACTTTGTTCGGACTATGCATGGATGACTTTCAGTTTCCAGATTTTTTTGATACAATTTATGAGAAAGATTAGAAAATATTTTTCCATCTCCCTCCTTGGCTTAAATGACTAACTCAGATGATGAATTGAAAAAAAAAATAAAAATCCATTTTAAAGAATGGCATAGAGTTCACAGCTGCAAGATACCTGAGAATGTCTAAAATATCCTAATTTACTGATATCTGAGATTAGCAAATCTAAGTTTAGAAAATTGAATGAAAACTTTGATAACTATTCATAGTTGTTACTTAGTACAGTAAAATTATTTATACGACAGCATTGGAAGTTCTTCTCATGAATGGTTATACACTAAACTCACAACAACATTATCTGGGAAGGCAGACCTAAGCTTATCAGTATTTGTAACACTAGGAAAAGTCTCTCTGAATGAGATACTGCTTTTAATTTTTTTGCTAATTACATCCCGGCAGTTTGAAGGCTTCTCAGGTAGATTTTTCTTTCTTCACCCATTTTTATTATGCTGTATTATGTTGGTGTTTCTCACAATAAGACTAAAAGATGTAGATGTGCTGAGCAGGTATATGATATGGGACTTCAACAGCTTTCAACCCCCTAGGTTCTGTAACTGTAACACTCCAGAAACCTTATAGTCCTTATTCAGCTTCCTCATCATACCTTGCAACAGCACAGAAAACTGAATTATGTTAGTTGTGAAAGAACATAGAACAAAAAAAGAAAAATAAAAAAAAGATACACAACCTAAGGGCAGTATTTCTTTCTCAAATTTGGAGTTATCCCACTCCATGGGGGGGTAACAGCTGCGTAACAGTAGCTTAACCTTGAGCTGGCTTGGAACTACAATATCTAAGTGACTTACATCCTTCCTTATATTATGTGATGAATTATAACTTCATCTATAGTGCTTGATACAGAAAAACACGTCTTTAAACATTACATGTACCAGGCTACGCAGCTCAGTAAATATGCAGGCAAGCTTTTTCCGTCAACAGGTTAAATAAAAACTGCGTTCTCTTCCTTCATGGTGGAATCCTGCTAGAGGAGTTCAGGAAAAAAAAATAAAAATCAGTATCCCTAAATGATTATAAATCTGTGTTTTTGCAATAAACATTTCACAAATCGGAACTCAATAGTTTCGCAAAACTCTAGTTTTGGCCTTCATAAACCTATCTAGGTTAATTACTTCCATAAAGAATTCAACTCAGACCTCAGCAGGGTTTCTCACCCTTGAAAGTATTTCTTCCAGCTGAGTATGTGTAGCTGATTTATTTTCATGTCTGTCATGTGCTCTGAGGATATCTCAGCAGGAACTAGAATGGTAAAACACGTGTCTTCACTGAAGGTTCAGTTCTTGACTTTACACAGAAAATTTCAACTAATATCAATGTAGCAAAAATTATATGCTTTAGAAATTTTGATGACAGTCATAGCAAATGTATAGCTTTTCAGTGAGAGAGATTTTTTTGACCTTTTAGTTGTTTAGGATGATAATATGTTCTTATATGTTAAAAATTTAAAGTTAAATGTACGATAGTTACAGAAGAGTTTTACAAATAGTAAAAATCCACCTCATTAATTAAGATGATACAGCTGATCTTCTCATGGGAGAATGCTCTTTCTGCACAATTAAAAAAAAAAAAAAGACAACAAAAAGGAAAAAAAACCAACAACCAAAGATGATCATTTGATATACCACTGTGCATTTACTGTGGTTAAAAAAAAATGTCTCAAGTCCCTTCCCAAAATACCCTAAATATTTAGTTAGAGGTTGTGTTAACCCCGTGAACACTTTTTCCTTGTCCTAATTAATTGGGATAATGCCTTTGGCAACATGCTAAAAGTCTTCATCCAATACAGCGTTCCTGGTGTTGTCGTTTATCTACACCATATTCCTCTCTACTCCTTTTCTGGTTCATGATGTATAATTTCTTTTACCTCCTCATGCTCTCTGACCATGCATCATCAAGGCTGTTGTTTGAGAAGAAATCACACCCCTACAACTTAAAGCTCAGCCCAAGACTCATTCACAGTTACCATGATTTGCTACTGCATAATTAACAAATACCACTCGGTATCAAACTGATTCTGTCCAGGTATTTCTTGAGTAAGATTTCAGAAAACCTAATTCTGTGATGCAGTCAAGCATTTTCTTTAGTTTTCTCAGCATCCAAGATGAAAACAATGCATCTGGATAAACATTTTTGAAACAGTATCATTAAATCTAAGCATTCAGTGAAAGTTCCTTGACTTCCCCAGAAATTTCATAGGATATAAAAAAAGCACATATTTTAGAAAGGCAGTTCAAGACAACTGCTACGATAATAAATTTCTTGCAAGAAATATATTGCTATCCATTTCTCTTCAGGCCTTAACAATGTCAGGTAGATTATACATCTTCCAGATAACACTATAAATCACACTGAATCTAAAAGCATTCCCAGTTAAGTTGAATCCCCCAGAGCTCTAAAAGAGAATCACAGAACATAGAAATGATATGAAAAAAAAAACCAAATGACTACAATAGTAGATATGGCATGTATATTATACAACCTACACTGACGCAGAAAACAGTATCTCCATGTGGATATGGATAGCATACTATAGCATAAAGATAACATACGATTACTCAAAACATACTGTAAGTTTGAGTTGCCTACGTCCCATAAAGCAGAATTAACTAAATATTAAACCAGAAGAAAATATACAAGGTAAGATATTTTTTTTTCTGTGTTGGGGTGATGATTGGTGACAGATAATATAGAGAAACCAAAAACTCAATGCCAGTTATCACCACTGTCACTCCACACCCAGTTTTGAGCACTCATATCATAAGCTTTAGTGAATTACTATTCATGCTCACTGTCAGAGAGGAGCTTTCTCCTTTTTGGTCTTCCCTTCAATATTTGGATTATTTGTGAAAGTATGGAGGTTTTGTACAATAATCTCTACATAAGGACAGTACAGTGCCTAGCAAATAAGTACTAATGAAAATAACAAAATATATCAAAAGAAGTGGGAAATTTTTCTGTGGGATCCTTGTCCTAGGAGGAACACATGGCAATAGGGTTTAAATGGAAATCTATTAACAGAGAATATCAAAGGCAAAAGTTAATGTTCTCCACCACCACATGCCTTCTCTAAAAAGGACAGCTGCAGAATGATTGGTTCAGCAAAACTGATAGCATTGTAAAAGGGCTATACGTCCATAATAATGAAAAAAAAACCAAACCAAAATTAATTAGAAATTACTTGAAAAAACTAGTTGTTTATCAAAGGGGACTAATGATGATCATGCTGGGAAAGAAAGAGAAACAAGATAAATGAGAGAGACAGAGAGCTATAGATCAGATTGCTTGTCTTTGATTGCTAGAGAGTCTGGAAATGTTAACCAAGCAAATAATTTGTAATCACCTGAAAGGTAACAAGGTAGAAATAATTGTTAGCAGAGCCTAGAAAAAAACTAATGGTGTTTAACTTTTTTGTGTATGAGAAGAAAGGCAGCTGTCTCATTCCCCGTGGGACTAATGTGTGGCCTTGAAACACTCTCTTATACATTTTCAGAGGCAAGTCAAGAAAACATGGGTCTTCAGACACATGTAGATTAGAAAAAAACTTTCTCTCTTTAAAGGGGGAACAAAATTGTCTAGATGTATCAGAGAAGAATTTATCAGTGGACAATTTATCAGTGGAAGAATTTATCAAAGGACAGAATAGGGAATTTATTAAGCAGAGTTTTCTGGAGCTCTGTCACTAATAATAAAAATGATCCTGACTTTGGATGTGGCTGTGGGATTACTACCTTCTAATGTTCTTTCAACCTTTTTTTTTTTTTTTTTGATTCTGTAATTATTAATGTTCTTAACTACATGAATGTCCACACATTTTAAAAGAAATCCTTTTAAGAGATCATTTTCAGGGATGTGTTGTTGCATTATGCAGACAAGGTAAATAGCATTTTCCTTCTAAATTTTAAAAAGGAACACTTCCTTTAACTGATAGTTTTTTAACAAGAGAAAACCACAAAAAGTGCTACACTTGCTTGCTTGCTTTCGTGCCCACTGCTTGTTATCCAGTATGATTTTGAAAGGGTATGACCAGGAAGGGTCAGGTCTCTTTATGGTGTCTGTAGATTCTGATTGCTGTAACATCATTGTACCAATAGGGCATTCAATTCACCATTAACGTGACAACATAGAATTTATATAAGCTCTATATGTAATATTCTAGATATATACACTACAAATATACTCCAATCTCCAGTGCTAAGATTTGGTTTACATATTCTCTGCAGATATTTTAATTTCTTTCTTACCTCATTTTAGGAAAAAATCATAGAATAATTTGGATTGTAATCGACCTTGAAAGGTCATCTATTCTAACCCTCCCTGCAATGAGCAGAGGTTGGTGGTTTGTCAGGGCTTCTTTTGCAGGGGTGGGTTTCTTGGTTGATGTTTTGGGGTTTTTTTGCTGGCATATTCTTTGTCTTTTATCTGAAGAACTCCTTCAAATGTGAAAACTACTCACCAAAGAAAGTTTGGGATTAAAGTTTGAAAAAAAAAATCAAGCCAGTCCTACAGTATTGAGGTCTTGAAGCCCAACAAGAATGGACCATAATGGGGAGGATGTTCTACCCTTGCTCAGCTTTGGAAGAACTATAAGAAGCAGGTGAGGCAAAAACTATAACCCTATTAGACTCTGAGCTCAAACTCTTTCAGGAGCACTCTCTGGTGTTACGCACAACATACCTCCCATTAACACCAGTTTGCAACTTGACACATTGAGCTCAGGATAGTGGTATGCAAAATGGGTAGAAAATGGTATCATACAACCTATGCAAATTATACATGTTTTCTGAGCATTACTTTGGTTTTTCTTGGAAACTAGGTGCTCTTTTTCAAAATTTTTTTAATGTTTTCATAGGAGCGTACTAGCATTAGCACAACCACGGGAAATGAGAAAATCAATTTCTTACACAACAACAAGCCAGGCAGGCAGCTGACTTCAGTTGGCTTATGTTCTAAGCATGACCCTGGTTTTGCAACCAAAGATTGTGTACTGTATGCAAAGATGCAGTGAGATGCAATTAGCTCTAAAGTAAGTATCTGAATACACACACATCTGTGCAACATCCTCTTTGTGTGGCTGCACAGAAATCCATGGCAGTGCTTGGAGATAAGTTATTTTATTTTCAATATAATAAAGGGTAAATTTATTATTTCTTTCTATTTATGCACTAGTATGAATGCATGACATCTATCCTAGAATGTGGTAGTTGTTTTTTTTTGTTGTTGCAACACCAAAGAAAGGGCTAAATTTCAGTATAGTTCAGAAAACCTCTTGGTTAGTATTAGCTAGTACATCAGGACAGGAGGGCTGTAAATTTTGTTAAAACCTAGACCAAACAGAAGTGGCATATCATATCTTGGATGCTCCAATTAATAAAAGAGACATGAGAAAGAACCAGCCATTAGGAGTTTGATCATGCATTGTGTTTCTGTGTGTTGAGTATGTAGATTGGGAAAAACAGCACTTGGGTTTTCTGGACAGATAAGAGAGCAAAAAGAGGGCTTTCCTAAACCCCTTTTCACACCACTGTAATAAATAGCAGCATGTCAATGTCATGCTTTTCTTAATGCAAATTGATAATTTATAATGAATGAAGATGCTGTCTTAAAGTGAATCACTAGGAAGTAAGGCTAAAAAAAATATTTCCAGACTCCATTTTAGAAACAGAAAGTTATGATTAGTAGGTGCTCCACAGACACCTACATATACATATAAAATGTATATTTCTGGCAAAATGAGTTAATACCAAATAAAAATCCCATGATGGATTTTTTCAAGCTCCCAGAAATGCACAAAGGAAAGTGCTACCGCAGGCAATGCTTCCTATGCTTGGATTGTACAGACATTCTTCAGAGCATGCGTACATGCAGGCCCCAAACAGAAAAATAATATATTCATACTGCATTTGATGGAGTTTGATGTTAAAAGCCATCAACACAATACAGCTGCAAAATTTTACTCCTATTTACAAAGCAAAGGGAAGGGAAAAAAAAAAAAAAGGTTAATAAGGTTAATAATTTCACTGAATTTCACTGAATTTTTAGAGTTGGAAGGGATCATAGAGATCATCTAGTCCAACTCCCCTGCAGAAGCAGGATTGCCCATAGCTCGAGCAAGTCACTCAGGACTGCATCCAGGCGGGTGTTGAAAATCTCCAGAGAAGGGGACTCCACGGCCTCCCTGGGCAGCCTGTTCCAGGGCTCCGTCAACCTCACTGTAAAGAAGTTTTTTCTCATATTTGAGTGGAACCTCTTATGATCCAACTTATGCCCATTACCCCTTGTCCCTCTCACTGTCAACCACTAACAAGAGTCCAGCTCCCTCCTGCTTTAAACCACAAGATACTTGTAGGCTTTAATAAGATCTCCCCTCAGCCTTCTCTTCTCCAGGCTAAAAAGTCCCAGCTCTCTCAGCCTTTCCTCATAAGGNNCTTCGCTGGACTCTCTCCAGTAGCTCCTTGTCCCTCTTGAACTGGAGAGCCCAGAACTGGATACAGTATTCCAGTTGTTGCCTCACCAGTGCCGAGTAGAGGGGGAGAACGACTTCCCTCGACCTCCTAGCCACGCTCTTCCCTATGCCACACAGGATTCCATTAGCCTTCCTGGCCAGAAGACCACACTGTTTGCTCATTGTCATTTTGCTGTCTACCAGGACCCACAGATCTTTCTCTTCAGAACTTGTCTCCAGCACGTTCACGCCTAAACTGTATTGGTGCCTAACATTCTTCTTCCCCAGGTGCAGGACCCTACACTTTTCCCTGTTGAACCTCATGAATACAATAATGTATTGTCACAAAACTAAACTTATAGTCTTAGACTGTAATAACAACATTCAAAGCACACACATTTATGATTCATTCAATTTACTTTGGTGAGGACAAAATACAGATGCAGCATAGGAATTAAATTCTTAAGATTTTTCCATTAAATAAACATTTCAACATTTATAAGAACTTAGTCCCCTGAGAAAAGAGAGAGAAAGAAATCTCTGATGTCTATTTAAAGTTGCAAATTCTATATTTCTGACACTGCTTCTTTCTGGGAAAAAAAAATTAAGGGTAAAATGCCTTATTATTTTATATTCCAGTAACAGCCCGAATCCTTGCACAATCCAGGGTAGCTTTTAGGTTGTTTTTTTTTTTGCTTAGTGCTACAGAAACATACCATGATTTTAAATGTACAGTGGGACATAGTACATACAGCGTTTTCAAGACAGAATGGTTACCTAGAGAAATATATATTGGTATGTGTTAGAATGACATGGCTATGAGAAAGGAAAAAAACAGTATGTGGTCCAAACAGAAATAAAAAACCACCTTTTTTGTAAGTTATATAAGCAACCAGTAATAAACACAGAAAGATAGCTCTTGATTCCAAGTGAGTATTCATCTATTATCAAAGGTGGAAAACCAATGTGTGGAGATACAAATTGTTCCTCCCTCATTCAGACTGGAAAATAACTTGTGCTGAGGATGCTTTTGAAGGCATGTTTGCAGCTGTGAGTGTTCAGCTCAGGTTCTGAGGTCTGCTGAGAGGAAAACTTCTGCTATCTCTAGCTATTAGGATTTTTCCTTTGTAAATGCATTAGAATCATAGAATGATGAATCATAGAATAGTTTAGGTTGGAAAAGACCTTTAAGATCATCAAGACCAAAGGTGAACCCAGCACTGCCAAGTCCCACTAACCACATCCCCAAGCATTCCCAAGACATCTACATGTCTTTTAAATACCTCCATGGATGGTAACTCAACCACTTCTCTGGGCAGCCTGTTCCAATGCTTGAAAACCCTTTCTGTGTAAAAATTTTCCCTAATAGCCAATCTAAGTTCCCCCCTTGCAAAACCTGAGACTATCTACTCTCATCCTATCACTTGTTACCTGGGAGAAGGTAACACTATAACCTACTTTCAGGTAATTGTAGAGAGCAATAAGGCTCCTCTCAGGCTCCTTTTCTCCAGGCTGAACAGCCCCAGCTCCCTCAGCCTCTCCTCATAAGGCTTATTCTATAGACCCTTCACCAGCCTTGTTGCACTTCTCTGAACACATTCCAGCATCTCAGTGTTTGTCTTGTAGTGAGGGGCCCAAAACTGAACACAGTATTCAACTTGTGGCCTCACCAGTGCCAAGTACGGGAGAGAAGACCGCTTCCCTACTCCTGCTGGCCACACTATTTCTGATATAAGCCAGGAGGCTCTTGGCCTTCTTGGTCACCTGAGCACAATGCTGGCTTGCTTGATTATAGCATTAAAAACAATTCTTAGAGAGTTAAATAATAAAACTTGTTATTTAAGTAAAATATAGCCCTTCATACATAACAAACTAAAGGGTGAAAGGGTATAATAAATGAAACTTCTAGGTGGTACATATCTGAAAAGTCACTGCTGGGCAGATTGTATTTTTTAAATTGCTTGTGTCACAGTGGCCTTTTATCATCATAAATATGTAAGACAGAAAAGTTACTGGATAGAGAGGGATTGTGGAAATCACATAAATCAATATCAGAAGCCCTCTTCAGTAGTCACCTGTAGACATTTGCTCTGTAAAATGTCTGAAACCCACCTTCTACTTTAAGCATTCTCTGCCTCTCCTGGCAAATTGTATTTCCGTTTCCATGCTTCACCCTCTTGGAATGAAGAAAATCCTTTGCAATGAGTTTGGACTATGAACAATACTTGTACTAGTACTAGAACATATTCCATGACTTTCATCTCAAGAGGACAAAAAAACCTAGCACATGAGGCTTCAAACAAGGAGAAGTCATTTATTTTTTACTTCTGGATTTTCTATATATTGAAAAGCAGAATTTAAGATAATAAGACCTTTTAATTTTCATGGAAAGTTATCAACCACATTGCTGACATTTTCTTATTTGCAGACAAGAATGTAAAAAATTATGAATTGTTGAGGCACTTTTCATTCAACAATTTCATCCTACAATAACAAAATCAGGGGAGCGGTGAGGGTGTGAAGGGGATGATGAGGCATGGACATAATAATTTAAGTAAAAGCTTTCCTTTACCCAGAATAATGAACTCTTAGAAACTCCATGAATGAAACGAAAGTGAAACTCACATGGCTGGAAAATATTTAGGTCATCTTAATAGCCCTTCAAATTAAAGAAACAGTAATTTACAAGAAGCTTGAGGGGAATTCATATAATCCCTGATATATCTTGCAGAACTCATTAAACCTGTTATTTAATCTGATTCATTTATGCCCATTTACTTCCAATGCCCCAGAACTGTTTACCTACATTTAAATGAATCTATCTTGTACCACATAGAGTGCAAAAATAGCTAATGCAAACATTCAGAGGCACCTGAATGCTGACACCTCTCCACCCCAAAAATCCTCTCTTCTCCTGATTTATCAAGTCACTTCTTCATGGCCTATTATAAAAAGTGACTAGGGCTTCCATGGCATATACTGGCAGGATGCTCTGCTTTTATAGTTCCCTAGAAAAAGATCTCTAGCTAATGTTCAGAATAAGCTGCAGACATCCTCAGCCCTATAGTCTGCTTCTGTAGCCAGTCAGTCCCACCATGATACACATGGCTATTTCATGTTTGGGAGATGTAATAACTCACTTTTTGAAAATAGCTTTGAATAATGAGTCTATGGAGGTATCAAGTGCTACAATAGGGCTAGCTTAACAATTTTCTCTGAAAAAAAAAGAGCAAGGTTCATCCTACAAATCAAGTGTAATTTCACAATGACACAACACCAGAATTCTAGACTATTATCATTATTCTATATTGTGCACACAGAAAGAATACGTAGGCATTTTTATGGACAGACAAGAAAAGAAAATCCTTATTTCAAGAAACACTCTGGCCAAATGCAGGGAAGTAAACCAATCTGATTTTCCTTAAAGAATAATTGATGTAGCCTGAACCAGGATGGAAGAAATAGTCACATGCAAAGGTCTTCACAGAGAGAAATCAGAGATTTTCTAAGTGACAACAGGGACCACACAAAGAAGCCAGAGAGGGGTTGCATACTGAAAATCAGGGAGGCTAGAGTAAGTTGAGGAAAGAAAGAAAAAACTAAAAAAAACCCACCCTTAAAAAGAGTCAGAAAAGTAAATATACAAATAGCTTTGGGGTGATGGAGATGACATGCTTTCTCTTCAGCTGTGCACATACCCTCATGTGTCCATGGTCACTTTGTTGGCTGATTTTTTGTCTCAAACCTTAGCAAAATGTTTTGGTTATCAAACATTTTTAGGAGGAGGATTATCCCCAAGAATATTAACATGAGACCAAAGTGTCTTGTTCATTTATTATGGGATTTAGAATTTTTTTCCAAAAGGTAAAGAATGAAATAGTTTTACTTGAATTGTCACTCACTTTGAATCAGAAAAAATTAAAAAAGAGAAAAAATTAAAATTCCTTAAGTACCTCCGCAGGCATGACAGTTTATATCCATGAAAACTCTTTGTCCATAATAGCCATGACAATTTGCATACAGGAAATACTGACATAAGTTCATTGGAAAAATGGTGTGATAAACAGAGGGGGTTTATTTTGATGGCTAAGTCATCATTTTAAGATGACTTAGCCAGTAATGCATGTTTAAAAAATTCCAGACATCCTTTCACTGTGCTTTTATGCTAAAAGCTGGTTACTTCAGTATTACTTCCCTAGTTTCATCACTACACTCTGTACTGTAAATCAATGTTCTGTGCTACAAATCAATGAGAAATTTTAAACAAAGAAAATCTAATTACTGAGATGCTAATGGGGAAAATCTCAGGCTTTAAGAATGTTGTTCAGAAATATAAAATACCTTTCCATTCCTTGTATTCTCTCTCATGCTTTTATAAACATGAAAATGAACCTGCAACTTAAAAGCCCTTCTTGCACTTTTTTTTTTCTTCTGCTTTTCAGAGATTTTGTATGTTTGAAGAAAGAAGTCATAGGGATGAATATATTTCCATCTTTCTTATTTTGAAAGAACTATATGGAGGTAAAAACACTTCTTTAAAATAACAGTTACTTCTGAACATGTTTTTATTAATGTTCTATTTATTTGTTAGATTGCTTTTAGGAGAAAGAAGGGATATATCAATTAGAAAGCATCGCATTAGCAGCACAAAGAACAATTTTTTCAGGATGCCACCCACCTACCACTCCCAAGCACAATGAGAATGTCAGTCATGTTGAAGTTCTGCCATGATAGCTTACTGAACTAGCCTACATTGTTCAATTTTTAATGTAAGTCATGATCACCTGCTTGTTCATTGAAATAAAACATCAAACAAACTTGCAAAAATCTCATGTTACCATGCATTCAGGGGAAGAAAAAACAAACAAGAACAAACCAAGGCAGCTCTCTAAATATTTAGCCTATGATTTTCCTGCCTGGTCCTGTATTTTATCACTTGGACAACAATCAGGGGAAATGTTTCTAAAGCCATCTGTAGACAACATAGACATAATACACCTATCAAGCAGCAACAACTTCTGAAATATTCTTTTATGCTTCAGTAGCTCTCCCTCTTCATTAACTTAAAAGTACAGCCATCTTCAAGTGTTGCATTCCCTCACTCTAATCTTATATCCTTTCCTTCTCTACCTTCATTGTTATCCTGACAATGCTCATGCAGCTAAAATACCTGTCAGGGTCATAAATCTGTTTGCTGAGAGTTCAAGGCTGCTGAGTGGTGAAGCAGTCTACAAACTACATTAGACTGAGTAAACCCTCTTCTTCAAAAGAAGAGAAAACATAAGACTAGGTCATACAGCAATTCTTAAATTGGATATACATTAATTAAATGCTGTGATAGCAGCATGTTTCAAAGACCTCATGACAATAAAAGAACTCCAATACCACCTAGTGTCAGGTGAGTACGCTGACCTTCAGTACACATGGAGTCAAAATGGTGGAAGAAATGTGGAGTCCTGTAAAGAGGATCCTGACAATATGTAGGATGAAAAGACAAGACATACATTAAAAATAGCTTCTTTGGCTGAACTGAGTTAAGAGAAATGACTGCTGTGAAATGCAGCCTACAGACTTTGCTTTTGGGGATCTTGCTGATAAAATGCAGCTTTTTCTTAACCCTTTGACGGTGAGATAATGCTGAAGGACAAAACTTTCTAGAAGGATAAAATTTAGATATAATTAAGTCACTGTTTTGTGATCCACAAGCTCTGGACTGAATTTTTTCATTCCAATACAGCCTATCTGTGGAATCTTGAACAAATTAATCTACAAAATGGAAATACTTTTAAAAATTTACTTTTCATCTCTTATTTTTATAGAATCATAGAATCATATGGGGTTGGAAGGGACCTATGGAGATCATCTAGTCCAACCCCCCCATCCCCCCCGCCAGAGTGAGTCTACCTAGCATGTTACACAGGAACTTGTCCAGGGGGGTTTTGAATGCCTCCAGAGGAGACTCCACCAACTCTCTGGGCAGCCTGTTCCAGTGCTCTACCACTCTCACAGTAAAGAAGTTCCTCCTCATGTTTAGGTGGAACATTTTATACTCAAGTTCGTGCCCATTTCCTCTTGTCCTGTCATGGGGCAGCACTGAGAAAAGACCAGCACCACCCTCCTGACACCCTCCCGATACCCTCCCTTGATGTATTTGTAAGCATTGATCAGATCCCCCCTAAGTATTCTCTTCTCCAGACTAAAAAGACCCAAGTCCCTCAACCTTTCCTCATAGAAGAAATGCTCCAGGCCCTTAATCATCTTTGTGGCCCTTTGCTGTACCCTCTCCAGGAGTTCCCTGTCCTTCTGGAACTGGGGAGCCCAGAACTGGACACAGTACTTTAGATGGGGCCTTACCAGAGCAGAGTAGAGGGGCAGGATGACCTCCCTCGAACTGCTGGCCATGTTCTTCTTGATGAACTCCAGGATGGCATTGGCCTTCTTGGCCACAAGGGCACGTTGCTGGCTCATGGGCATCCTGTTGTCTACAAGAACCCAAGTCTTTCTCCTCAGAGCTGCTCTCCAGCAGGTCAGCCCCCAACCTATACTTTTGCTCAGGGTTTTTTCTCCCTAGGTGCAGCACCCTACACTTCCCCTTGTTAAATTTCATTAGGGTTCTCTTGGCCCATCTCTGCAGCCTGTCCACTGGATGTCAGCACAGCCTTCTGGCGTGTCAGCCATCCCTCCTAGGTTTCTGCCAATAGAGTGAAACTTGGTAGAAAAATTGATTTATTTTTATTCTTTGAGGTGACATGAAATGCTGTATAAGCAGTCAGCAGCTTACTTCTGAAGTAAAACAAAATACTTCTTTCTGAAGATATTTGTCTGAAATTAGTTACAATACTTTGCCATCTCATCAAGATGTATGTGAGGTTCTTGCTAAACAAATACTTCATATCCAGAACCCTTTTCTATTTCTACATTTTGTGCTATTCTGTATTTACTACTCCCCCTTCTAAACAAATGTACTGTGTATTTTTCTATTGCATTCCTAATGGGATACTGTAAACATTTCAGTCCTGCAGAAAGTAACTCAGACAGAGACAGAAGGTGTCACAAAACTTTCCCTGTAGCCTGACTGGCTCAGACACAGAACATTTATGCAGACAGATGCAGCTTTGTCAATCAGCCCCCATTTTAGTAGTGCCTCCATTCTGACTTTCTCCAGATTTCTCTTTCTTCTTCTAAGTCAGGACCTTCCTATCCCTTACACTGGGGCTGGTGTCCTTGCTATCCAGATCCCTAACTCTTCCCATGTGTTTAAAACTAAAAATAGATCTGGATTTTCCATGTTGTCTTCTATAGGAAATAGGGGTTGATAACCAATTCTTTTAACCCCCACATTCGTACTCTAAAGGAAACAAACACAGTAATAAAACCAAGACACAGCATCTCCTGAACGCCAAGGAGACAGGAGGTTTCTATACAGTACTGTAAATTCCCCATCCAACCTATTGTCCTTTCTTTTAGTATCTGCTAAAGCCATTCCCTCTGTCCTCTGTTCCCCAACTCCCAAAATAGAAATCACCGTCTTGTAGGACTGGCTTGCCTTCTAGACCCTTTGAGAAATGCTGTCCTATGAGACAAATAATTTCAAAAATTTCAAAGGAAAGAGAAGAAGACAGGCTGGAAAACAAATCCAATTTAATTGCAGTATTCAAATACATACAAATCTATGCAAAAAAAAAAAAAAAAAAAAAAAAAAGTGATCTGATTTCCATGCTCATTTTGCACAGCATAAGAAGAAACCTATTTAATACCAAAGCAGAAATGTTAGACATTTGGAAAACTTTCCCACTTTCAGGACAGGCAAGCTCCAAGGTGTATTGTTTGGGGGCATCACAGACTTGCCTGTGCTGGATGTTTTTAAAGGCACTCTAGAAAGAAAAAGAACAAAGAACCCTAGAAAAAAGTAGCACAATCACAGTCTTTCCTTCAGGCATGTATCAAGCTGTTGTAACAAATAGACATGCTTCTGAGGTTGCCCAATAGCTCTACTATTCCTTAATGCAATTACAAAATATATAAAGCTATTTCAACATTAAAGTGTATACGGCTGAAGAAAGAACAACTATCAGTCTGATAGAACATCAACAGCCTGGCAGACACATAGGGCAGATTAACATCTAGATGATTCAAGCTCCATTAGAAACTAATCAAAATCAAGCCTTTTCAAAATTATTTTAAGTTAAATTATCAAGGTTAATGACCTGCATAAAATATTAATATTTTAATATATTAATAGTTCTTTGGATAACATTTTTAAGCAATCCATTATGGCTCTTATTGTATTCTGGACCTATAAATTTGTAACAGCAATAGCTATTACTATAACAGTGGAAACATTAATTCTCTGATCTTGTATTACTGGATTCTTTTAATAGTTGACAATTTTATTTAAACAGCTTATTTAAGGTAACAAAAACAGGAGTCTCCTTAAATCAACAGTCTCTTACAATCTCTTATTGACAGTAAAGATACCTTTGTCTTCTTCGTAGCAAAGCAAAAATGAAAATTAAGATAACACAAAGACAACTTAACAATCATGTAGGGCAAACAGGAAAAACCACCTTCCCTTAGATCTGCCAGAACACTGTCTTGTTACTGACTCAAAAACTGGATGAGTTTTTAACATCACATATGCAGGCCAAGTAATGGGAAAGCAAATTTAGGTTGCAGAACCGACAGACTACAAAACCCTATGCCCCTTTGTCACAACATTCTGGTCTTCATCCCTGGTGGCTGAATCCGTACCCTCCTGTGTTAATGCACACCAAAATCACCAGCAGCAACTGCTAACACTAGCAGCTATGGATGATTGGAGCTGAAAATGGAGCAGGCATTCATTTCTGCCATCCTCCCAACTGCCTGATGGGGGCAACCCAGTGTTCAAACACTACAGTGAAAATTGACTGTGACTTTCTGCCAGAGGCCTCATCTAATATCCCTGCAGCTTTTTTTCAAGGTTAAAATAAAAAATGAAAACTTTTATAACTGTTTTGCACAGTGCTTTTTCAGGTGTGTACCCATAAAAATAGTGTGCATGTAAATGCAATTTAGACAAAGATGGTTGTTGTCAATCTTCTTTGCTAAATAAAGAAAAACAATGATTTGCAAAAATTTCAAGCTTAAAAATGAGAAAGAAGGTGCTTTTTTTTTTTAATTTGAAGGGTGAAAGAAAAAAAATAACATAGGGTGCTCTGTTTTGTTCTTTTAACTCACTGCAGACACCTGACCAAAGGCAAGTCACAAAAGTTTGTCCACAGAGGTTCTACAGCCAAGAAGAGATGAATCAGAGTTAATTTGGTAGCAGCAAATGCTGAAATTTCCAAGCTGTAAACATTAGAATTCTCGTTCTATAATTCAATATGATGACTTTGTAAGAAGAGCAAACTCTGACTGAAGAAGAATTAGCTTGTGTATATGAACGCCCACTGTTTACAGTTATCAGTTTTTGCACAGGAGAAGCTGCAATGGTAGTTTAGAAGGGTTCACACATTAACTTCAAAGTTAATTCAGGGGTTAAAAAAACCCCAAACACTAATCAGAAAAGAGAACGTGAAGAAAAGAAAGACTTCCATCCAGTGGTCAGATGGCTAGTGGTGAGCAGCAGGATCCCCTGACAAGCAGTCTTCTCTTCAGTACAGGAGATGAGGAAAGTGATTAAAATGAACCTTTATTCATTTATTCCTAGTACAATTACAGTTTTAATTGAGACCAACACAATGCCCCAATTGGCAGTTTCAGCTTATTACACTATTAGTGCTGATATTATTAGTTATCGTGTAACTTTCAGGAAGGTAGGTAGATATCAAACTGTTAGATGATATTTACTGGAAAGTGATATGACTATTACCCATTTCCTACCTCCTGGGCTCTGTATTTTTTAATTTGAAGTTACAGACTAAAACCTATAAGACAAAGGGATTTTAGTGTACAGTTATGAACTAGAAGCTAGAAAAAGTAAAGAGGCAGGGGAAAACCAGAATGATTTAAACATCAGTGGCAATCATTACACACTAGAGACAAAAGACAGCAAAGTTTCAGAGCAGCAATGCCAAGGGAAGAGAGCATCTGGGATACCAGTTTAAAGGCAGTGCCAGAAATCCTCTGGGTGTACAGATGAAAGACTGTTAAGTAAAAAGGTAGGCTACAGAGCTGTAAAGGGAAGTCCCATAGCTTACAAAGGCTAAGGCACCAAAAGCACTGTACAACAGTGGTCTCAGCAAAATTAACATTTCACCAAAAAGCAAAACAAAAAACTCCCAAAATCCTACAACATCACATTTTTGTGCTTCTGTAAGGAACACGACAGAAAACACTTGAGTTCACCACTGGAAAAGATGCTGTGAGACCCAGAAAAAAAGAAAAAAAAAAATATTAATTTCACAAAACCTTGACTTAAAACCAGCACACAGTGTGAATATCTGTTATGCGCTTAGACAGTCAAGGCAATAAGCCCTTATCCCAAATGGCAGCATACCAGTGCACCACTGAACAGCAAAGGCAGAAAGTCAGACAAGAAAGTTAATTCTGAGCAAGGCTCCATTTCACTGGCAGATGGAAATTGACCTGCTAGTTTTGTCCTGATCCACATCACTCTAAATGTCTTCCTCTTAACTGACAAAAGTTTGCCCTCCAATTCCATGGCTGCCAAATGTGATGGCATTTAAATTTGATCTTCCTTGATGTAAGAGAGAAGGAAAAGTACCAGAAAGAAACATTTTGCGAGGAGAGACTTTTCTTTTGAATGTCTCTCACATACAAGAACAAATAACAAGGGGTCTTTTAGTATCAGTTTGGAAAGCTGACTTCATGTGAGTTACAGCAGAGGGAGGGCTTTCATGGTGTTGGCATTTGTTGGCATTTTCCCTCTTGACACATACATTGCCTTGCCTTCTTTTGGCTTGCCTTGCCTCACCTCGCCTACCCTTTCCTTTTCCCTTCCTTTTCCCTTTCCATTTCCATTCTATTTCCCTACCCTTTTCCCTTCCCTTTTCACTTTTTTCCTTTTCTCTTTCTCTTTCGCTTTCCCTATCCCTATCCCTTTCCCTTTTTCACTTCCACTTCCATTCTACAAGACTAGACATGATCTCTTACTGTCTTCTGTAATGAATAATTAAATGAAGTCAATACATAAATCTCAAAATTAAGTAGAACTTAAATATGGACTATGTTGATTTGATAGCACAATTCAAATGTCTTGGTTTTTTACTATTTTAAATGGTTTTAGTTTGGGGCTTTTTGCTTGTTTTTTTTTTTTTTTTAATTTCTTGCTTCTCATTTTGTTTAGTAGTGATTTGCAGAAATGCAAGAGACGAAACTGTGATCTGGGATTAACACCAATCCCAAAACCCTACTTGCTTTCACTGGCTTTTGGCTTTATCTTTTTTCCATTAAAGTTGATTTTTACTTAAAAGAGCAGATTTGTCAATTTAAAAGTATTTGTAGCTTAACAATTACCAGTTAACTGTCAAAAGAAGTTTGATGTTTCTTTGTCCTTCTTGAAGCAATGTCCTTTATATCTAAGCCTATTCAGGGACTCAGCAGCAATCACTCATACATGTTGAAGATCCCAGTATTCAATGTTCTTTGTAAATAAGAGAAATTATGAACTATACAAGAACTTCTGTGCTCCAAGTTTTTTGAGATTAAAGTTTAAAAACTCATTTTAAAAGGAAATATTAAGGTACATATTTTGCTTCAATAAACAAGATGTTAGTCCCACAGTTAATATCCATTGCCCGTAAAATTATAGGAAATTTTCTGATTCTGATCATAAGTCTGATCCTGCTATTTATGGCCATAGTAATTCTTACACCAAAAGATGTTGCAAATACTAAGTGTTCACAAAACTCTGAGTGACCAGAGGAGGTGCTCTCCTAGTAATTTAACTACTTAGGATAATGGCAAAGCTAAACTGGCATTCATGTAGAATCAGAGATTAATAAACTCGGTTCAGCAGAGCATACTGTTGACTTTGCACAAGAAGCATTAGCCATGAAATTTACTCAGAATTAAATGTGTCTTTTTTGGATAAGGATAGCCATTAATTCAATCAGCACACATGTTTTAAAATTCTGAGTAAAGACATGATAGAGAAGAAGAACTAAACAGCAGCAAATGAGTGAGCTAATCATGTAATGAAGCTGGATTAAAAATGAGGTTTTGTTCTAATGAAAGAATGTGATCACAAAACCCTTATAAGAATACAGAATGCATCACCTTAGCATACATAATACTTTCTGCACCAATGCAATCACCAGATTTCAGAAACATTAAATTTATCTGGGGGCAACTTATTCCACCTTTCCATTCTTTGGTCTGCTTCCAAATGAGCTGGCACTGTTAGAAGCAAAACCAAGAAAAGACAGGCAAGACCTAATCAAGGGTTATACTGCCTTTGCATCGCTGTCATCTGTGACACTCAGCAAAACCAGGAAGGCATCAAAACAGAGATTATCAACAGCCCTCCCTAGAATAATTGTGAGTTAAGGATCTCTAGTATCCTTTATGAGTGTCCCTTGCTCATAGTCAGATCCCATTGTATGGTCACTGATTTATACCCAGGACTAGTGTAGTACAGCTGTACTGACTTCTATGTCTTTCACCAGCACACAGACGACCCATAACAGCATGAAATACACCCTCACAGGCAGAATATGCATACAGGCTTCCTTTTGTCAATTAGGTCCCAGAACATACAAGCTGTGCAAATTTAGACAAAAGGTCCAACAACTTCCCTCTTTGCATGGGCAGAGTAGGACCAGGCATGCCTGGGGGCATGGAGAGAGTTTCTTTCTATTCCTAGCCAGTTCCTCCACATCAGCCCAACTGAAGAAGAGTTATTATTTCAAGTTTGCTCTGTGTAGCATTATAAAGCTTGTATCCAGTAAAAAGAAAAGGGCTATGTGCTTATTTATTTGTACAGACATGTTGGCAAGTGGCTGTTTGCCCTAAAATATATATATATCATCTATAAAATTAAAGTGATGAAATATACTGATTATTCAGAGTTGGAGGAAGTTGCCAAAGCTTGAAGAGCTATGGAATTTAATATTTTTCCCATATTACAACTTCCAAATATAATGGGGATTGCTCAAGTCTTATTGTAAAGGTTATTAAACAGATGACAGGAGAATGCGTAATAGATTTCTTTCCTTGTACAGGTGTTTTTATCATTTTCATAAACAACAGAACTGCTAAATGAAGTCTGTCTTGTTGATTCATAATCCCATTCACCATGGCTTATTTTTGGACTGCTTGCTTTAACCGGATTCTAATGTATAGAGCTGTCTTCTCACAACCCTGTCCTGAATGTTAGCCTCCTGTATGTTAAGACACCACAATATATGAATTTTCCCCTTCAACTAATAAAATAATGCCACTTAAATTGGTGAAATCAAATATTTCTTGTTCTGCCATAAATATACCAGAAGCTTATTATGTACATGCTCAAATACATATCACCTTTGACAAAGCTACCTATATGTCCCAGTAAATCAGATGGATTATGGTTTAATCATTTGCACTTTTATCACATCTCCCATCCAAGTCAGTCAGTGAGAGGTAGTGACAATGAGTTTCACCTTTGTGGCACGGGAGATGGTGATAAGTTAATACTCATGCCTTGGCAGAAGGAGTATGTAGGAAGGACACTAACTGATTTGTTCAAGGTGTTTTTACCTTCTCCTTTGTAACATAAAAAGGAATTAGCTTAGTTCTGCATTGAAGATGGCAAAGGCATGTGTTTGAATGACAGCTGAAAGTACAGTTTTATATTCAAAGTGTCATAACTGGGAATAACTTGATCCGGAGCCAAATCTCACCGCTGAATCAAGTGACAACTACTGACTTGCAAAAAGACACATTGGTTATTTTCTGTTCACTACAACTCAATGAAGCAAATGATCTTAATGACATAAGGTTTGAGGCCAGCATGACTTACATGGGAGCAGGGACTAGATGCACAAAGGCTGCTTATCAGCAGGTGAATCTGTAGATTTGGCTCATTGAATTAACTCCTGATCCCATTTATGATAATGAATTTGTTCTTGTATGGAAATTTTTGCAAATATACCTTCCTTAGGTGAAGTACCTAACAACTGTAGGAGTTAATTTAGTGACCTCTGGATCACTCATTTCCATACCAAGACATAATCCTTGGAAAAGAATTTTTTTCCTGGCAACAAATATGAGTCTGAGAAAGGTAAAACAACAGAGTAAGACACATATCTGTATTTCTAGAACACCTGAGATAACAGTCTGTTCCATCCATTAGCATACTAGAAGTTCACAGCCATCATTGTATATATGCACAGAGCCATGATATGTGAAACCGTAAGACATGTGCCACCTTCTCAATCAGACTGTGTTCACCCCACCTGAAATTAACAGGATTTTGTTGATGATGATATGAGGAAAAAGAAAACAAAAACCCTGTGAAGCCCACCCAAGCTCCTCTAACAAGGTAGGCTTGAATTGACAGCCCAGTGAGATGGATAACTCCTTAAAAAAAATCTAGGGCTCTTAAACTCATCATACATATAATGCACTGAACTAGAAACATAGACAAGTTCATGTTTTTTTAGTTAGTTAGTTCAAAAAGCATTCTGAGTAGCTTGTCTTGTTTAGTTTATACATAGTTGAGTAAAAAGTTACATATAGAGATCATAGAATCATAGAATGGTTTGGGTGGGAAAGGACCTTAAAGATCATATAGTTCCAACTGCCCTGCCATGGACACCTTCCACTAGTGCAGGTTGCTCAAAGCCTCATCCAGCCTGGCCTTGAACACCTCCAAAGATGGAGCAACCACGACTTCCCAGGGCAACCTCTTCCAGTGCCTCACCACCCTCACTGTAAAGAATTTATTTCATAAATTCTACAGATTTTTTTGCACAATGAAAAACTGAAGAAACTTAGACCTTATAAACATATACGGTATATGTGCAGTCCCGGTGCTGGGGAATAGAAATGCACTATGTTTTTCCAATAAGGGAGAAGATGTTCTAGATTAAGATATCCACATGTCCATAGAAGATGTTGAAAAACTTTTGTTTAAATATAAACAGAATTTTTCATTTGACATTTCTTTTTTCTTTTTTTTTTTTTCAACATTTAATCACTTACTTTTTTGTTTATTTGGCTTACATGCTCTTTTAGAAAAAGTGAGAAATCCAGATGGTTATACTTGAAAGTTTACTCCATGAAAAAGGTCAAATCCAAGATGCTCATTTGTTACAGGAACTAAAATGTCAGTGATAAAATTGTGCAAGATGTGATGTATCCACATATAAAAGGCCATCCCTCTAAAGAGTAGAAATTGGTCCAGCTTTACTGGAATAAATAAATTTATATCAATGTGTATCATTTGCCTTATCGGAACTTAGTTGTTGTGTAAGGTAGTAGAAAACAAAGTGGAAAGACAGCAGCTGTGCTGGTAACAGAATACTAGAAGGGACTTATATACAAGAGGACATCCTAATTTTACCACAGTCTACAGGCATTTGCCCTAGACTCCATCTGGGAGCAATAGATCCCACCACAGCCTCATTCCTTGCTGCCCTTCCATCTCTACAAGGAAAAATTCCTCACAAGTTACAGAAAATAACTTTTTTCTTACATAAAAGCACCTACCCTCCAGATTCAGATTCAGTCATTTCAAAAATAATTGCTCCTATTACAACAATTGCATGTAAAAAATGACAAGTGAATTGTTTGAGTTTCTTCCTCAAGACTACATTTCAATATGCTACGTGATTAACCTTTTGTGGTTCAAAAACGAAAATAAACTGTCAAAACCTGCAAATAAGATGTGCTATGGACAAAGATTTTTCTTTCTTTTGCATGACAGGATGTTCCTCCACTTGGCTCAGAACTGAAGTTGTTATAAGCTCATGACCTTGAAGGACAAGCCTCACCAAGATGCTCCAAACGCACCAGGTGGTGATCATCTACCAGTCGTGATTATCCAAAGGCAGATGAGACAGATTTTCTGCAGTTCACCAGAAGGAGCCTTATGAAATCTTGTAGAACAAATGCTGAATCCAAGATTAATCCTTAGAGAGAAACTCAGACCCATGAATACCCACCTTGTACACACAATACGTACCTTTGAAAAAAACTGTGCTACAAAGTGGAGTTTACTGTTGATTTGCAAACATGTTTTCACTGAAGCATACCTCCTGAGGTACCCAAGGAAGAGGAAGAGTGAAAAGTAAAGAAAGGCCTGGTTAGAAGATCATGTATAGTTTAACCAGCTTTCCAATAAATTCTTTATTTCAATTGGCCGTAATTTTAAAATTTTTTTTTACTCAAGTCTTCTCCTACTAAACAAAGTACAGCTTCTTAAAACATCCTGATATCAGACATCCAGGCAGAAGAGACAGAGGCAAAGAGCCTTCAGACAGACAACAGCTCGGTGCTGGGTGTGACAGACTGACATGTCTCCAGGAACCTGGATTATTGCATCACATTAGAGACCACTCTGATCAACAGGTTATTGACCATTACATTGTGGCATATAGATTATGAATGGGACCTCTATCCCATAATGGATTATAAGAGTGAACTTCAAAACCTTTTATTTTTAATGAAGAATTAAAATAAACAATTTGCAAAACAGAATCAGTAGTGGTTTACTTCCATGTGTTATAGCTCTGCCATAGATATATGAATACAGTTAATTGTTTCTTATATGAGAGAACAGAGTCAGATCAAAAAAGCAATGACAATTTTGCAGCTGAGAAACAGTGATTTCAGACAGAAACCACAACTGCTCAAGCTAGGAAACTGTATCAGATATCTTGTGAAACAAGAGATTTCTTCATATCCCTGCAGAATTTCACTGAATCAGTGAGTCTCACACTGCTGGAAAGCTCACTCTTCAAGCATCTTCCTCACTGAGCTATTTTCCTCCTGAGAGCTGTTCTGAGAGAGCTGGATTTTTCTAAAATGGATATTCAAGACAGGTGCTTCCCTGGGGCTTATTCCCAACCCCTTACAAACCTTCAGAAATGTTCTCATAGATGTTTCTTGCCAATGAGAAAAAAGGAAAAATTTGAAATAACTAAAAAAACCAACCATTTTCTCACTGGTCATGTTATTCTTGATAAATCTGAGAATTCCAAAGTGCCATATTCTTAAAAAGTAATTCTCATAGGTAATAAATAATAGTAACAGACACGTGTGTATGATCTATAAATCAGGTTACAAACATGCAGAACATCTAAGGTAGTTCTTAAAATAAAATTAGGCAAACTGCTTACCATTGCATTTATAAGACTCAGGCCTATTACTTTCACAATATTCTGCAATCCTTACAATTTTAACAGGTTGAAACTGAATAAGGTGAACAGGAATGCAGTAGTTTAAAAGAAATTATCCTTAAAAAAGGTATGAGAGAAGCAGATCTTCCCTTTCTAACTGACCTCACAACAATGGCATACCAAAAGCACAAATCTGCCACTATCTATATTTATTTTCCCAAAACCAGGTGGTAAGATTAACCCTTTCATACTCTCCACTATAACTGGAAGAACTTAATAAGACACAGTCTCAACAGATAAGACAGAAGCCGGAATCCGTACAATTCCTGAATCATTCTTGTGTTGTTTCCCACATCTGCTGCCTAAAAAACACCACAGTGTACTATAGGTTTCCACTAACCTGAAACAATGTTTGTGCTATACAAAGAAACCCTTTATAGTATTCATATTACAAAAAAAAAAGAGGTGTCTTTCTATTTCTGTGTCATGATATAACTGCAGCCAGGAACCAGGATCATGCAGCTGTTCACTTACTTTTTCCCCTCTCCCAACTACATAACTAGGATAGGGAGGAGAGGGAGAAAAAGGAGAAAAAAAGCTTTGTGTCTTGAGACAAAGACAGTATAATAGAAAAGTAAAAGAAGAGGAAAAATAAATGATACCGGTAAAAGAATGTACAAAATAAAGGAGTGGTATACAATTGCTCTCACCATCCGATCATCGATTGCCCACATTTTCAAGGGTTTCTGAGGATTCCTGACCTCCTGGCTAAACCCCATTTATATACTGAGCATGACACCTAAGGTATGTGAACGGCTTGTCCTTTCTGTGCTCCCTCTCAGCTTCTACCAGAAAATGAAAAATTCCATGACTTTTATAAATGTCACTTAGCAACAACTAAAGGCTTGGCTGTGTGAGGCTTTGAGCAACATGGTCCAGTGGAAGGTGTCCCTGCCCATGGCAGAGGGTTTGGAACTTGATGATCTTTAAGGTCTCTTTGAACCTAAATCATTCTATGATTCTATGATTCTATGAATATATATCTTATCAACATTATTCTTATACTAAATCCAAATCACAAAGCACTTCTAAGCAGCTACTAGGAAGAAATATAACTCTATTCCAGGTGAAACCAGGACACTGGCAAACATGAAACAGCAGCTTCTGCCCTCTTTTTCATCATTTTTCAATCAATTATAACTTCAGTGTCTTCAGCAGGATTTCACCCTTATAAAACGGACTGAAAGCAGAGTGACATGTTCAGAATACAAAATGGAGGGATTTTTCATTTCATCCCCACTAGAATTTAGCATATGCTTTGAACAATGAGTGTTGATAATTCTTACCATTTTATCCTCATTGAAGCACCACATATTCAGTTTAGGTAAATGCATCCCTCTCCCTCCAGCATAGGTGCCTGCAAGGAAAAGAGAAAAGCATGCAGCATCATTTTGTGCTGCAAGACATCAGCATTATCTCTTAGGAAACAACCAGTGCTTTATTAAAACCAGGTTACTCTGGTGGCCAAGGTGGTTTGCGAGGATGAGCCATGACTTGGGCCAGGTCTATCTTGTGCAGCAGAATGTGGGACAGAGCACTCCAAGGCAGGCTGGAGATGTTTGCTGTGCTCCTGTGAAGCAGTGCAGTGCTGTGCTGACAGCCATGCTGGCCCAGGTCTTCTGAAGCACAATGTGGTATTAGTGCAGGGCTCTACCTTATCTTCCAAGTCCTTATCTTCCAAGTCCTGCCATTCTCTGAGATAAATTAGCTTCATAGTAGCACTTTTTAAGCTTTTTTTAATTTTTTTGAGCTAATAGCAAGTACCACTATGACCCACACAGGCATGATGACACTCTCTGACAGTTCTAGTATGGTCCCTCACATAATGGGAAGATTAAGCAAAAACATCTCTGAAATGAGAATTGCCTAAGAATCATGAGCACTAGTATGAATGACCACTAGAGTGAATTAACCAGACTTAATTAAAAATTGTAATGGATAAACTGTTTGGCTTAGTGTAGGTCACAAACAAAACAAGCCTTCTTCCTACACCCTCTGCTTTCAGTACTTACTCAGGAATTTGACAGATATGCATTTACACAGCACCACAAGTTGAAATTTTTCATGCACACCCAGAAAAGCAGAGTGGCATAGTGAGGGTAATGCATTAAAGATTTTATAGTAGAACCATTATATTACACATTCGTAACTGCTTGCCAGTAATGCTTATTCTGTTCACTATGCACACTGCATGCATCATTATCTTGATATACAGTCACTGGTAGGCAAGAAGAAAGAATGCTATTTCTCAGTTGTCACTTGCCATATTTTGCTGGCACTGAATTGCTACAGAAAGAAAGTTTCATTATATACCAGTACATATTCCAGATACAGCCATAAACAATCCAGAGAAAGACACACTTCTTCACCAAGGTTCATCTTTGCACATCAGACACCAACAATGGAGTAAGAGTTGGGGCAATTAATCTAGTGATCAGCTGCAATGCTATCTGGGACAAATCCATTGTTGCTTCTGCCATAAGGCTCACCAGTCTTCTTGGGAGAGTCACAGAAGAGGTAAATAGACCAGGAGTAAGGACACAGAACAGCCAAGTATCTATTTCATAATTGCTGTAGGTAGCTTCTGAGCTACTACTAGTCATTATAACCCAATGCTGGCTTGTTTATCATTTACTGCTCCTGCTGGCCTTAGAGAATCATGGAGCTATTCAGCATCTGAGGAGGTCTGAGATCACACTAATGGGTGTCATCAGAGCAAAAAGATATGACAAGAAAATTAAAAGATTCAAGGCATTGGTTTCCCCTTACAGAGAAAGTCAATATGCAGTTTGCCAAACCACTGGTAATTTATGCCATCATTCTCATCTTGTCCTTGCCCATGGGGTACTCTATCTTATCCTCATATCAGCTTGAAAGCACAAAAAAAAAAATTTCTTTAACCTTTACTTTTTTTTCAGAGAACTGAAAATATCTGTAATCTTAGGAATCTTTTCCTCAAATTCTTCATAAAAAGTCACATGAATATACAACCACACGCAACACTGAGCAAAATAAAAGCAGTATTCGTTCAAAGAAAATTGTTTTGAAATAAGTCCTATGATTTTTTTCTGATGTATTTTAATCCTTATTTTATTCATGGTCTTACCACTTCCTGAAAAGCAGAAGAACTGCAGAGCTATAAGAAATATTGTAATTATGGTATCTGAAACCTGATAAGAAACAGAAATATTTCTAGGCTCAGGGCTATTTCTAACAGTTTTGCAGAACTGAAAAAGCACAGTTTCTTCAGAAAATCCTATGGAAGTTTTAAGTTATCTTCTAAGTGTGCATCAATGCCTCTGTCATTGAAAACCAAACGTGTTAATACTCAGATAGACTGCCAGTACTAATTATCACCAGTATAGGTGTACAGTCAAAAGCTTACCAAAGCCTGCTAATAAGTTCTTCAGGCTCCAATGATTTCATTCACTGGCCATTAGATACAGCTGAAAATATGAAGCTGAAAGAAGACATCATATCTACCCCGTGGGCTCTTGCCCAAATTCTTATTCAATTCAGAGCAGAGGCAGGTCACATCCTTTTCTCTGATCACCGCATTTGCTAAATGGCACTGCTTTTCTGAAACAGAGATCAAATTTTTAGAATTATTCTGGCCGGGGGAAAAAAAACAAAGGAGAAAAGGAAAGGGAATGGTAAACACTTTGAAATATGCTTGGATTATTTCTGTATGAAAAAAAAAAAAAAAGTTTTGTTACTTCTGCAGTAAAATACTTAATTTGGAGCACTATTGTAAACTTGTACTTGACAAATTCAACTCTTTTTTTTTTTTTAATTATCTGTAACTTGATTAGATGTTCAAGATGTTCTGAAGTAGAAAAATATGTCACTTAGTTTGAACAAGTCTTCTAGACATGAAAAGACTAGACATTTTCCCATTACGTCGATTACAGGATTCCTACACAGCAACTCTACATTCCTCACTAGAATTAGATAGTAATAAGGTGTTTGTGAGTCTGAAACGAAATCTGAGACTCCATGATCTTTTTCTACACAGCAATACAGCCTGCAGTTTTGATTGGCAGACTTTAATGTAGACATTTTGGGCCTTGGTTTTGTCTTCTGTACTTTTGCAACCACTGAGCTCTACATTGGGTTTTGTGTCGATTTAAAGAACAGGCATGACGTTTTTTAAGGAATCCCACAGCTGTATTAATATTTGAAGCACATTACTTGTATCTTACTGTTGTATGAACCACTATAAGAATACTGATTTGCATTGAGGCCACCAGAGTGAAATAGAAGACTGTGCTGATGACTTTACAGAAAGGAAGTAATACCCAAATGATACTAAAATTAAAGTCAAAAGGCCACCACTGAGGTAAGACATCTGTGATTTTTAAACAGGTATTTTATGAAGCTAGAATAAACTACAAGATTTCTTTTGGAAGAAAATTAAAGTAAAATATAAACTCCAGTTAGTGAATCCTGATGAGATACTGATGAATTAATTCAGATTTTGACTGCATCACAAAGATTCAAATGGGCAAAACAACAGATCAATCAATTATTCTGGACTACATCGTTTGTTACACAGACTGTTTTCATCTTTCCTCCCACAAGCTTTGTTTTTAAAGGCCTCAAGCTGATAGTATCTGTCTGCATTTCTTATCCAAAACAACTTGAATTTCTTGATCAGTTTCACGAAAATATGATAGAAACTGAAATCTCAAAGTATGACATTTCTGTAAATTCAAGTGTGTTAGGTAAAAGGCTGTAATTTGTACATTTAAGAAGTAAACAGTATGGTTTTAATACCTTTACTTTCTGTTTAACATTTGTTGGCCAGTCAGCTTTGTTACTCTAGGCCATTCATCCACTTTTTTAGCCAGCCAACAATAAAGAGGGAAGAAGAAATTTAGAGGGATATAAAAGAGACTTAGACCCTGCACAAGAAAAGGAGTGGTATTTTGGGATCAGAGAGGAAGCAGAGGATTATTTCAGTACTGAAAGTGTTGCAGGACAAAGAGGTGAACTGGTGTACCTAGCACACCTAGAACATGAAGGATTGAGACCAGTAAAAGATGGGCTTCATGAGCTCCAGTATTCATGGAACAATTTATTCTTATTTTTAATAATAAGGTATGAAGCTGTAATATTATCCTCATAGGCATATCACTTCACTTCCTTTTTGACAATAGTAATATGTGGTTTGTTTAGGAAGAAATATCTTTGGCAGCCTTAAATCTTTAAAAAGTTTGTATTTTCATAACTAGAATATACATTTAATTAATGGCTCAGTAGCAAATATAGAGATTTGTTCAGCCAAGGTTCATAGATACACTTGGGAATTGTTTATGTTAGCTATATAAATAATGGATCGTCTTTCTTCATAAATACTGTAAAAATGGAAAAACCTGTTTATGTGTATTATGCAGAAAAAATATTTAATCCTCTGAAATTATTCTGTAAAATATATGTCTCATAATAAAAGTAGAGTATAATTATTTAACCATGTATATTTTTTTCCATATTGCTTTTGAAGAAATAGGAATAAAACAGCAGTGAGTTTGTGTGTCATTTGGTCTCATATCTTCCCTAAACTACTTTATTGTGTCTTTCCATTCCTTCTCCAAGACAAACCATTTATGAAAGCCTATGAGAGAAAGATTATGCTGCCAGAATCAGGTGTTTGTTTTGTTTTTTTTTTACTTCATATTTATTTACTCCATCAATTCTGGATAGGAGCAGGTATGTGCTTAATTCACCTGTTCCTTATTTACATCTCCTAACTGAGTTGTCTGTGTCAGGAAATCAATATTTTATACAGTTCATTGTGCATCAGTTATAATGTGCTTTAATCACCCTTGTACATCTAGCGATTACTAGCACAGAAATAGTCTATTGAGAGGTTTGCCTCCCATCCTTTGGGCGTGAAGAGTTTTATTTAATGGGCTCCAAGGCTGCTAGACATATAATGCAGTTACCAAAAGCAGTAAGAGAAACAGTTTATACTTGGTGTTATTATAGAAATGTGCCCAGAGCAGGGAAATATGTTTTGCTCAATGTAATAAGCTGTAGTATATAAAAGGTTAATTCAGAGAAATACAGCAGTCTGATTTTTACACCTTTAGTGAAACAGGAAAATTATGAAAGAAGCATATGATAATTTATTCATCATGTGGCCCAATTCTCAATCCAATTTAAAGCTGAAAGCACAGATGAAATACACCATTATAGACACAATGAAGCTTTTACAGGATTTTCTATGAAATAAAAATACAGATTTATCCCTAAAAGTGGAAGCAGAATAAAAAGTGCTTGTTTGCTAGATAAATATTCTTACAAGTAGATGATAGAGTGAAGATCCTTTTCTTCTTTTCTTGCTGTCATTGTGAAGTTGAATTTCTCTATTGAATGGGGTACATTCTCCCAACAGGTATGTGGAAATTGTCTCTCTCTAAATGAGTCTTCAGGTGTGTGGTTAAGGACTCAACTTGTGTATGATAGATACAGCCTCATAGCCCCTTAAATTGATGAGGTGTTAAACCCAAGTTTTTCACTTCATGAGTGAATGGACCAACTCCTAAACTATTACAGAAGCAGCTGAAGAGCAGCACTACCATCTTCTGCTACTTTGTAAAAGAAAAGAGAGCAGTTTTTCACAAAACATTGCAGAACTACCACCACTCAAGGAAGATTGCTCACTCAAGACATGAAGACTGAGAAAGAATTGAAATTCCAGGTGGAGCTGGGATTACAAATGTGTTTCCTCCATCCTAAGAGTTTCCAGCTGGCTGTCTGGATCGTGGCAAGACTTTGTGTTGTAGTTCAGATCACTGAACTTCTATTGGTGGCTGCCTGCTTCACAGTCCAGACCTGATGTCAGCAGAATGGAAGAAATATAGCATATCCATCATTACCTGGATTCAGTACTCATTTTCTATACTTTGACATTTGCTCAGCTACATGTTAGAAGCATAAGAGTTTAGTTCTGGTTCTCACTCTCAATTTCATTTTTTAACATTGTCCCCTTTAAAATACACTAATCAAGTATCCACAGGTAAGCAAACCATTAAATAACAATTATCATCTCTAAATTCTGCCGTCCTTTCAGTGAATACACTTCTACACACACAGGCTCACTATCCCAGAAAAAGTTTAACCTTCATTCTGAAATTTTTATTAGTCTCCCAAGCTCTTACCATTGGACAGATGGATACACTTAAATATACACTGCATTTCCTATTTCAGCAGCTGTTTGGAGCTGGCAGCTCTCTCACTGCTGTCTCCGTCCAGCAATCAGAGTAACAAATCCCCTTTATTTGGGTTCCTCAATGTAATAGCAGTATAAAATAAAACAAAACAAAAAACAATAGTACGCTTTCAATATGAGTTTATGACCTTCCACTTGCCCCTTCCATCCACCATCCATTAATATTAGGTTTTTGTTGGACATTTTCACATTCCTCTTGAATCTTTTATATAATTTTAACTCCAACGTACATTTTTTCACTGTCTCACAACAAGCCTTGTTGGAGGACCTGGACAGGACTGGACAGGACCTGACCACAGAAAGGTAGAAGATGAAGAACCTCTGTGGTTGTTGGGCTGTGGAAGCTAAGCAGGAGGGTAACATCCTACAACACCAAGAATGAACAATCAGCACAAAAAAAATGGGAGGTTGAACAGAGTCTGATCATGCTAAGCACAGTTGTCTTCCCCACCCGCAAGATGGAAGTATTTGTCATCATCAAAACCAGTGTATATGGAGGAATTGACTCAGTCTCAGGTCTCATGTTCCAAAAAATGGTGCTGCTAGCTGCAGGCCCATGCAGAAATCAGCCTCACAAGCAAGTAGGTTATGGCAGCACACAGGAATACCAAGTATGGCCACAGTGTGCTAGGTAGAAGACATACCCTGAACAAAATACTCCAAAGAACCCATGTCAAATTTTGTTGGTTTTGGCTTTTGATGATGATGATGTTTCTGTTTTCTTCCCTTTTTCCCCCCTCCTAGAAATTCTCTCTCATTTTCCATTCCGATGACAGATGTTAGCTACCTGAAATGAAAAAGCTGTAACTTGCTGAGTATCCAGATGTTCCCATAACTGCTTCACTGCATTAACATCAGTTTCACATAGCAATATTTATCACCTTTACTGTAAGCACTGCTGTATTCTAGAAAAGCCAATAAAAACAACCATCAGAACTCAGAAAGATTAGCATCAAGAAGATGCCTTAAAGAGATCACTTTGGAAGAAAACCACCATACAACGAAAAAGAGCTCCTTATTAGCCTCTTTGTGTTGTTAAGTACATCAGTTCTCATATGATCCTGAGAACAGGCAAAATGGATGAGTGTATTTAAAATGGAGGGTACAAAATGGGACCTGGAAATACAACAGAAAGGGTAATAGAAAAGGGTGAAATTTGAAGAATATTCTGCTGTCTAATACTCAGCAGGAGTAAGGAGAATTTGAGGCTCCACAGAAGTCACTCAAAAGATTGCTGTCAAACCCTGAAATGGAAGCAATCATTCATTTATGAGTTCTCCTTCTAGACTACTCTCCATGAAATTCAGATAACTGTTCCCCTGGAGCGATGCTAAGCTGCCATCTGGAGAGGTCTCCTTGAAAAACAGAGCTAAACCCTATTAGATGAGGCTTTCTTAGATCTGTTTGGTTTAGATTTTTTTTCTCCTGCTGCTGCTACTGTTGATCTCAACCAGTTACAGTTAAGAGGTAGGCATAAATTGCAGAGCTTTTTCTTCCCTGCAATACAGGGAAAACTGGAGCTTCTTCCCCATGGGCTTATTCTAGCAAGCTCTGCTTTACTGGAGCACACAGGGGTGCAGAAAAGAGCAATAGATGAGTGGTGATTAAGTGCTGCTGCCATCTACTTGTATGAAAAGAACCACAAAGCAACCCTTCCAAGTCACCAGATCCTACTGGCACCAGCATCTTCAAGTCAAACAAACTGAAAGGGTCTAGGTCCAAGAAAGTTCACTCTATGTACATCCTGGTTTTCTGCACCTGCTAATTGCCACTGGGGCAGAAGATAGCAGGGACAGTGCTGGGCTAGCTAAGGAGTAAGTTCCTGCACCATTCCTTGAAGAAGCAGTGCAAGAACCATAAATAATCACTCTGGTGATATCTCTAAGAGAACCCAGATGTGTATATTTATGTATTTATTAAAGGATTAAATTTGATGCCTTGGAAAGAGCAAGAGTGAGAGGAAAAAAAAAATGGATTAATGGATTTTCTATGCAGGTCACATCAGAGCTGACTATGCCCTTAGTTGCTGTGTTTAAAACAAATAAATACATCAGTTATGTCAGGCTTACAGCAGAAGAAAAATTACTGTTTCATTTATGAAATAACTAGGAAATTAGTCAGAGCTCAAGACATTGCATAATTTTGACTGTTTCTAATTCTCCCCCCTGACACTTATTTTTTTTTATAAACTAATATTTGGATGAGGCAGATTTCATCTTCCCTCATCAATGACAGTATGGGAAGGTGTGATGGGTTGGCCCTGGCTGGAATCCAGGTGCCCTCAAAAGCTGCTCTATCACTCTTCTCCTCTACTCGACAGGGGATAGAAAATGTAACTAAAGGCTTACAGGTCGAGATAAGAAGAGGGAGATCCTCAGTGATTACTAGCACAAGCCAAATACACTTGACTTTGGGGAAATTAATTTATTACTAATCAAATCACAGCATGGTAAATGAAAAATAAAAACCAAATCTTACCTTCCCCTCACCTCTCCTTTCTTTCTTGGGCTCAACTTCACTCCTGATTTTCTCTTTCTCCTCCCCTCCAGTAGCATAGATGGATGAGGAATGAGGGTTGCAGTCAGTTCATCACACACTGTCTCTCCTTCTTTCTTCTTCCTCCTTGTTCTTTTTCCCAACTCCAGTGTGGGGTACTTCCCACACACTGTAGTTCTTCAAGAACTGCTCCATTGTGGGTCCTTCCATAGTGTGCAGCCCTTCAGGAACAGACTGCTACAGTGTGAGTCCCTCTATCCACTGGTTCACAGCTCCTGTCAGTAGCCTGCTCCAGTGCAGGCTCTCTAAGGGGCCACAGCCTCCTTCAGGCACATCCACCTACTATGGCATGGGGTCATCCAAGGCCTGCAGGTTAACTTCTGCTCCACCTTTGATTTTATGGGCTGCAGGGGGACAGCCTGCCTCACCATCATCTTCACCATGGGCTGCTCCAGCAGCCTGGAGCACCTCCTCCCCCTCCCTCTTCACTGGTATCAGCAGAGGTATTTCTCTCACATACTCTCTGGCTGCTGTTGTGCAGCAGTTTTTCCCCTTAAACATGTTCTCACAGAGGTGTTAGCACATTCACTGATGGGCTCAGCTTTGGCCAGCAGCGGGTCTGTCTTGGAGCCAGCTGGCATTAGTTCCGTCAGATATAGGGGAAGCTTCCAGCAGTTTCTCACAGAAGCCACCCCTGTAGCCCCCTACCAAAACCTTGCCACTCACGTTCAATGCAGAAGGGCTACTCTTTCACACAGGAGCCTGGAAACATTCTGCTAGTTACAGATATTTTCACACTTGTGCCAAAAAAGGACTATCCTGCTCATAAAGGTTTAATTTCAAACTGTTCCTCCTAAGTTGAACAGCTTTACCTTCCTGCAAGGCTCCACTCTTGCAGGGACAGAACTAGACATTAAATAGTATTTTTCCCCTGAAACTTTCTCAGGCCTTCAGTACAATCTAATCTGAAGAATAGCTTTCATTGCAGACCGTGTTTCCCCAGTCACCAAGCGTCTTGCGTGGGTTTGTCCATTCAATGTAACAGGGCAAAATGCTACTTTTGCCAAAAGGAGGAGATTGACCTTTGTCAGCTTTGTGCTTAGTGCTGGGAAAGAGAAAAAGCAGACAGAAGAGAAAAGTGGAAATACAAAGACACAGATATGATACGTTCTCTAGGACACTCAAAACTCTTCTATAGTAAAAATCTGAAAATGTTTCTTTTAATATATTCCAGCCAATGTTAACCTGAAAAACATTCAGGTATTTAGATAAATTGATCTGAACTTGGGCAAAGCAACATACCCTCGCCAAGATCTGATTCATGCTCACTCACCATTTAACCTGCTTCTTCTTTTCTATTTGGGTAATTGAGAAATTGATTTTGACCAGCCAGACTTAGCCCTCCAGCAAAGGTCTAAACAAGAGATATTAAGTCAAAGAAAATACAAGGGTAATTATCTGTTTATGAGCTAATGCACTGCAATCAGACATCTATTTGTGATACACAGTGAAGTCCACTTGTTGTGCAAAACTCAGGAATATACTGCCCTGTTTCTGGAAGACTGTTTCTGGAAGAAGTACTTCACCTCTTCATATTCTTTATATAAATGTAGCACTGTCAAGAACACATTGTGATAGGAAGAAACCTGCTGTCACTATTGCCTGTCACTGCATCTACACTTCCATTTTAAAGAATGACCTTGGCTGAGCCTGCATAATACCTTGCAAGAGTAAACCTAAAGGATAAATGAATAAATACACATTTGAGAACTGGTTGGGTGGAAAGAAGAGATAGAGAGGGACAAAGCCAAGGAGGTATTTCCAGTTATCTGAATTCTTCTCATCTGCACTTTTGGAAGGCCCATGTGTTGAGCATTTGCACCGTCTGGATTTATTTGACTTGCAGCAAATCAGAGCTGTCTCCACTTTCAAAAAGAAAGCATTTCAGTCAGTTTTGTCATCAGTGACACAAAAGGCAGTGACCTGGTGACTGGTGATATAATGGAAGCAATGACTCAATACTGAATGAGTACAGTAATAGACATAAATATAGAAAACAAAATGAGGAGACTGGAGGCAGAATCAACAATACCAAAGAACAATTTTGTATTTCAGGATCAGCGTGAAACAACCACCTCCAGATTCAGCCCTTGAAAATTGCAACTATAAAGTTGCATTCCTTTTCCTGTCTTGACATTGAACATTGCTCCACTTCCATTTCTGTTTGTCAGAACAAAGTCCAAAATATAAACCCAGGAAGCATACTGAATGCTTCATAGACCACCGCTGTTTGGAGGTATTCAGCCTGAAAGGTTACACCAAACTGTAGCACTGGAAGAGCAGAACCCAATCTTATAGCAAAATCAGATCTTCACCCACAGCTGTTAAAGACCATACTAAACCAACTGAGAAGAAAAAGTATGTCCACTAGCACTGTGTGGAATGGCAGAAAACAGTAGACTTATTCCTGATTCACACAGAAACTGTTAACGCTCAGTCTGTACTTGGAAATGAGAGGAAGGACCTAGCACTAAGAATTTGCTTTTGGCTTGTTTTTTTATTATCCTTTCCAATAACAATTGAACTCCCCTCCCATCAGTCCCAGGACCACAGCCTTGCAATAGAGAATATAATTTTGTAACAACTCACTGCACAGAGCTATTTGAATGAGCAAGATTCCCTGTTTTACTTATTCTTCTTAAAAGAAGTAAAATAGTCAAGGTCAACACCTACAGTTGACTCTACCTTCCTTGCACACCAGCTGGATTGAAAAAAATGGTTATACAGTATCTGCCTCATACTTTCCTTTGCAGAAATGGAGAACTGAGATTGCAGATTATGTTGCCCACCAAAAAAAAAAAAAAACAACAACCAACCCAAACCCAAAAAACCATAAAAGAGCAGGACTTTACACTTAAGCACATAGTTACACAACTGTGAGGCTGGAAAGATATTATTCTAATAGAAATGAGGAATTTGTAATGCTGAGAATGCCCAAGAAAAATACGCACAATGGCTATTCTAGTCCAAATCACCACCTAAGCAAGTTCTCAACAGTCAAAATTTCTGGATTCCCTTCATACAGGTACCTCATTTTTAACTCCAAATCCAGAGGCAAACTCACAAACCCATTTTTTTTGTGGTGTATAAACATGAGATGCAGTCTCAGTGTAGCAGAAAATTAATGAAAGTATAAGAGCACTTTTGTAGATGCCTTTCTGTATTTTATCAGGGTGGCATTGTCAGTGAAGTTGCCAATATAGGCTTTCTCAATCATCCCTATAACTTAAAGCATCTCCAGCACATTAACAAAATGAAAAGCATTAGCTTGATGCAACTGTAGTATACTTAGAAACATAAAAAGTGGGTTAAAGCATACCACTTATCATTGTATTAAAATTCCCATGTTTTAATTAATGCACTTTTGAAAAAAAGCTTGCTTGAAGTCACATTTCAATTCACATTAGAATATATTTTTGATTACCAACTGCAATGCTTTTATCTCATGCTTAGCACTGAAAGTGCGTTCTTACTCCATACTATGAATTGTCGGCTAATTGCTATGTGTTAACTACCTTTCTCTATAATGTGATTTATGCTTATAGTAAATATCAAACATTAGCTAACTCAGAAAGAAGAACACATTCCCTTTATCTTTCCCTGCCACTTGGAAAGTTGACTGGAAAATGTTTCCCAGCTTTTCCCACAATGTTTTTTTAAAAAAATAATAAGCAAAACAAAAGCCAAAACCCACAACAAACTTTTTTAGCTAATGGACCATCTAACATTTACAAAGCTATGGAATAGATGGAATTAAAACAACTTAACAAATTACAGTAAAGTGGCAAACTCCATTGTGGCTATCCTTTGTGTTGTAATATTACTGACTTTATTCAGGGATATCTTCCTGTCACCCAAGTATATTTTCAAAAAAGTTATTTCCTTACATGGCTGTCAAATCCATGGTTCCACTCCCTCACTTAGGAATCAGTTTTCTAGTCTTCAAAGTAAGCTTTAATGTCTGCAAAAATAATTTCTGGGTATACAAAACCCATATTTGCAGCTTCCATATTGCTTTTTTCTACTAATAGGATGATACTGAACACAAGTAGATTTATTATATGTCTTAAGCTAGCTCTTTTTTTGTTACAGATAGTTGTTCTCAAACTTGCTGCTTCAGTTCTTTCTGAAACTCAAGTACTGGAAACTCAAGTCCAATTACTCATTAACATGATACACAAGACACGATGAATTAGGTACTGCAAGCTTTTATGTAGCTGAAAATAGGGACGCTTTGTTTGTGAACTGTCAGGTACTTTAAAGGATACAACTCGTTCAATGCTGAAGCAATATTCTCCCTCTTCCCTCACTTAATGAAACACTGTCTCAGTATTCTTATTAACTCATTGAGCCCTGATATCCCTCTTAACCCTCTATCCCTCTGATAAAACTCAGTACTGCTACAGGTGCCTGTACAAAGTTCTGACCTGAGAGCTCTTCATCCTCACTTGGCACCAGCATTTCCAACCGCATATAAAGGAACTGAGTAATTAGATATTCACCTTAAAACTGAGCCAAGGCTTGCAGCCCTGTTTTCCTCTGGGGCTAGGAAAGGATGTCTCAAATGTGAAGAATCACGCTGCTCAGCCACACTTCACCCTGTAACCAGTTTCTCAGTCTTTAGAGAATTCAAATCGTTGTTGAAGCAATTCCTGTGTTCTTGGCTACAGTCCTTTGCATTTTAGGGTATTCAACAGAAGTGTGTGTCTGTCACCCTTTATTCTAGTAGATCTGCAGCTTTTACAGTTCAATGCCCTTTCTCCCCTGGAAGAAAACGCATCCCTTTTTTTTTTTGGCTTTGCCTCTATATTTCAGTCAACACTGCTGCATTTTATACTGCTTCACTCACAAGATTGTAATGCTGTCACATACTCTCCATCTGACTGTTGAAACTGCATTCTTTTTTTACCACTTATTGAAACTTTTTCATAATGTTATAATAATTTTTTATTACATTTATATGTCTCCTTAATATTCTATCCTTGTTCCTGTACACTTTTCATCAACATCTGAACATTCATGGCTTTTTGTTTTATCACATGATGAGTGACTTCCTTTGGTCAGTATTATCTCATCTATTTTGTTCTCATTTTACAAGGGATCTTACTTAATATCATTAAAGCACTTGGAAAATACCATTGTGCTCAGTATGAGCTAATTAAAGAGATACGCCATCCAACCTCTTAACTGATCTGTTTCAATGTGACAGTTGCCAAATTCTCTGAAATTAATTTAGAGGTCTCTCCTTACAACTGATATCTGGATTTATAAAAGTCACTTAATGTAGAAGCAAGATTAGAAACAAAACTGATATCTAAAAATGGTCTTACCTATGACCCACTCCAATCTTTTCCTCTTTCAGGAAGATTCCCAAGTAAAAACCTCCTGAGGACTTTGTTGAATGGCAGTTTATCCTGGCTCTTGTCAATGGAAGTCAGGAGGAACCTGTTCTGCATTCTGGGAGACACACCACTGCCCATTTGACATGAAAAGAGGAAAAGCATCCCTTGCTGGAAGTCTTTTAAAAACAAATTAAATAGGTGTGATGCAGCATAAACCATTCATCCAAGGTAAAGAATAGAGAATTTCACTTGCAAACTTGCCAAACTGAGGCCTTCTTGTATCACACATGAAGGGACGTTACACAATTTCTAGTCATGTCTCCATGACTCCTGAAATAACCATAAAATTCGATGGTCTAATAAAGTGCTATAAGATTAAATAATAAAGAAAATGATATATCGCTGCAAATGGATATTACTGCAAGCATTGCATGTGAGTGGACTGCAATTCATCACACAGTTGCATATTGTCACTCTCTTTCTCATATATATTAAAATTAATATCTCTCATGAATTTTGATGGCTCTTTTCCATCTACGGTTCCGAATATACAATGTTTTTCCACTGACCACTTCAGATCTGGCTGCCAGGGCCCCAGAAGCAGCAGCAAGGACAAGTCTCCAGCCCCAGCCACGACCCCCAGGAGGGCGTATGCTGAGGGAATACTAACGCCCCGCCCTTCCCGGCTCCCATTGGCTCCCAGGCAGTTTTCCCCTCTCCCACTGGCTCTTGGTGCTATCACTCAGGGGAAACCCCACCCCTAATGTTGCTTGGACCTCACGGGAGTGCCAGCCCCACGGTGTTGCTATGGTGACCGTAAGTTTCATGAAGTGGCCTTGCAACTGCTGCCATCTTTAGCCTCCAGTGTGTTGCGGGAGGGGATCTTCCTGGGGCCTCTGGGCAGACGCTGCCCTGCTGCTAGGGTGGTGGTGCCGCTTCTCTGTCCAGGAGCTGAGTTGCCTTTGCTGGGGCACAAGGGCAGGCAGATCCCTGTGCCACCTGGTAGACCTGTTCCAGGTCATGTCTTCTGCCCCCATGACCAGGCTGGGCTGTTGGGGAACTGAGTTCAGAATAGAGCAACACTTAGCTGTCACAGTGACAGAAGCCATGGGCCCCTTGGGGCTGCAAGCCAGTGGCATGCTCTGCCTGATCTATCTCTGATGAGATGTTTCTCCCCTGATTGCTTGGGGTCTTCTGCCCTGCAGCCTGTCATCACAGGTTGTATGTGCTGGATGAAATCTGGGGACTGGAGGTGTTTCTGCACATATCCTATACATTTCTCCATCTAAACCATCCAAAAAATTACTGCATGCAGTAAAGCTTTTCCACTTATGAAATCAATAGGGCTAGCAAATATTTTGGGCCACAAGGGCAAAGTCCCAGGCTCCTTATTTCTCTGCAAGCACAAGGCAAGGTGATCTGACAGGGGGGGGATCTTCCATGCGTTACATCCAGCGAATTCGGGGAGGTACACATTATCTTTGGAACTGCTCTTTCACTGTAAAGTAAGTGCATAAGTAAAGAGCAGTGAGTATACAACATGGCATGAGGGATGCCGGGTTTACAGGTGGAGGTTCAGCTGAGCGTGTACACAGCCAGAACACGATGCACCAGATGTACAGGGCTGTATTCTGTCCTCCATTCCCTGGTCAAAGGATAGCTTTTGAACATCAAAAGCTTCAAATCTTCTTTCAACTGGTAAACCTGACAGCTGGTTAAGCACCAGTCAAGTGATTCCTGTTCCCAATGCAGTCATCCTAAATGGTAGCTGAGGACAGTTTTGGAAGAGCTGGCCCATCCATAGAAAATCTATAGAACTATCATGTCCACAGCAATGCTTGACTGTAAATGGGCCTCCCATAAGCTGTTGAGATCCAGGATCCAATGGTCCTGAGGGAGCCACCAGATGAAATTGCTAGACAACTAGCTATCATTTTGGGAAGTCATAGCAGTCCAGTGAAGTTCCCACTGACTGGAAAGAGGAAACGTAACCCCTATTTTTAGAAGGGGCAAAAAGGAGGACCCGTGGAAGTCTCACCGGCCTGTCAGTCTCACTTCTGTGCCTAGCAAGATCATGGAACAGATCGTCCTGGAAACTCTGCTAAGGCAGAGGAAAACAGAGAAGGTGATTGGTTCTAATATGGCTTCACTAAGGGCAAATTGTGGGTGACAAATACGGTGCCTTCTATGATGGGATTATGGCATTGGTGGATGAGGGAAGAGTGACTGATGTGATTTACCTTGACTTGTGGAAAGCATTTGACATTGTCCTGCATGACATCCTTGTCTCTAAATTGGAGACACAAGGATTTGGCTGATGGACCATTTGGTGGTTAAGACATTGGCTGGATGGTCAGACTCAAACAGTTGAGGTTAACAGCTCAATGTCCAGGTGGAGATGAGTGATGAGTGGTGTCCCCCAAAGGTCTATACTGGGACCAGTATTATTTGAAATCTTTGTCAGCAATGTGAACAGTGGTATTGAATGCACCCTCAGCAAGTTTGTGGATGACACCATGCTGAGTGGTGCAGTTGATACTCTAGAGGGAAGGGATGCTATCCAGAGGGACAAGCTTGAAAGTTTGGTCTGTACAAACCTCATGAAATTCAACCAGGCCAAGTGTAAGGGCTGGTACCTGAGCAGGAGCAATCCCAAACATGGATACCATGAGTATCCATAAACAATGAGTAGATTGAGAGTAGTCCTGTGGAGAAGGACTTGGGGGTGCTGGTGGATAAAAAATTGGACATAAGCTGGCCATATGTGCTCAAAGCCCAAAAATCTAGCCATCTCCTGAGCTGTATCAAAAGAAACATGGCCAGCAGGTTGAAGGGGGTGATTCTGTCCCTCTACTCCAGATGGAATACTACGTTCAGCTCTGGACTCCACAGCAGAAGAAAGATATGGACCTATTGGAGCAGGTGCAGAGCCAGGCCACAGAAACCAGAGGGGCAGAGTGCCTCTCCTACAAAGACAGGCTGAGAGAGTGGGTATTCTTTGCCCTGGAGAAGGGAAGGCTCCAGGAAGACCTTATAGGAGCCTTCCAGTACCTAAGGAGGACCTGCAGAAAGGACGGGGAGGGACTCTTTGTCATGAAGTGTAGCAATAGGATGAGGGATGATGGTTTTAAACTGAAACAGGGTAGACTTCAATTAGATATTAGGAAGAAATTCTTTACTGTGAGGGTGGTGAGACACTGGAACAGGTTGCCCAGAGAAGCTGTGGATGCTCCATCTCTGGAAGTATTCAAAAGCAAGACGGATGGGGCTTTGAGTAACCTGCTCTAGTGGGAGGTGCTCCTGCCCATGACGGGGGGGGTGGGGGGTGGGGGGACAGAACATGATCCAGTCTAAACCACTCTGATTTTACGATTCTATAATCGCCGGAAGGGATCGCTAGGAAGACTCCTATATTCCACAAGGCTTTGTATTGGACAGACCTTTGGTCATGTTTTGCTACTCAGCTCTTTGTCTGGCTTATGAGTTCAGGAATACTTGCTTTCTTCCATCCTGTTTCATTTGCCCCTTACAGTCTATAACCCCCTGGGTGGTTAATAGCAGCCTCTTCTAAGGAAATGCCAAAAGCAATGGAAAGGTGCTCTCACAAAACATTTGTAAGTTCTCAGCCTTTACCTTGTCCTGATAATTGTGCCAAAAGTCTGAGCTTTCAAAGTTCCTCTGATTGGTAGAAAGGGGATTGGTCTTCTCAGTAAAAATAGGAGTGGCGGTTCCTGCATTTCGGTCACAACAACCCCAGGCAACACTACAGGCTTGAGGAAGAGTGGCTGGAAAGCCAGCCAGCAGAAAAGGACCCTGGGGGTATTGGTGGACAGCCAACTTAACATGAGCCAGCAGCGTCCCCAGGTGGTCAAGAAGGCCAATGGCATCTTGGCCTGTATCAGGAATAGGTGGCCAGCAGGAGTCGGGAAGTCATGGTGCCTCTGTACTCGGCACTGGTGAGGCCTCACCTTGAGTACTGTGTTCAGTTCTGGGCCACTCACTACAAGAAGGACATTGAGCTGCTGGAGCGTGTCCAGAGGAGAGCTACCAAACTGGTGAGGGGTCTGAGAACAAGTCCTATGAGGAGAGGATGAGGGAACTGGGCAAGCTTAATTTGGAGAACAACTACCTGAAAGGAGGGTGCAGACAGGTGGGTGTTGGCCTCTTCTCCCAAGAGAATAATGACAGGACCAGAGGAAATGGTCTAAAGTTGTGGCAGAGGAGGATTAGGAAAGGAGGAGGAAATATATGAAAAATTACTTTACTGAGAGAGTGGTAGAGCACTGGAACAACCTACTCAGGGAGGTGGTGGAGTCACCATCCCTGGAAATACTTAAGAAATGTGTAGACATGATACTTCAGGGTGTGCTGTAATGTCTGGAATTGTTGGTTTGTGTCTGTTTATGGGTAAGTGTGCTGGTTAGTTTGGGGTTTGTTGGGGTTTTTTGGGGGGTGTGTGTTTTGGCTTGTTTTCTGGTTGGACTCAAGGTCCCTTCCACTGATGAATATTCTGTGATCATGGTGATGATACCTGGAATAATTCCCTGGCAGATCTTTCCTATGCATAGCGTCTGCCCTGTGAGGCTTTGTCCTGTCTCTGAGACCTTCCTTATGGGGCAGAACCGTGTAGTTGCATAGGTCTTCCCAAAGGATGAGGAATAGCAGGGTTCAATGCTGTTTCTCCTTTAGTTGCAGCTCCCAGGCTGTAAAAGAGCTCTAGCTGTATATGCTCCTTGGGTAAATCCTCCCTAGAAATTTGTGGCTTAATCAATCTTTGCTTGACGTTCAGCCTAGTGTGTGGCATGAGCATTGGGGAGTTCAAGATTTGAATGTGAAGGCTTGACTCATAACCTCATTTCCCTCTGGAAATGAGAAAGACTGATTTAATTGAAGTTAGAAGAGGTTACTAGTCCAAAAGGAGTGCAGGGCAAAAGCAGTCTCTTCCCAATGTAATCTGTGGAGACCCACAGCTAGATCCCAACCCAATGAAAGCACAGTCCGCCTCCCCATTCACATTCTGTATCTGAGGCACAGTTCACTTGTCACAAGCTTTTCTTCACTGATGTGACTGTTCTTACGCCCCTGCCTGTATACCCTGCAGGATCTCCTGGCAAGAGGACCATCATCTGAGGTGGGTCTTCAAACTAGCTGCCAGTGATAAAGTATTCCATGAGATGAAGGAGGTCCACAACAAAGGAGGTGGTGGTGACATCCAAAGCCAATCTATATACCTGTAGGCAGAGACTTTGAAGAGAATTCTTCTGTGAAGATGACTTCCAGCTGTGATATCTCTTTGCTAACCTGCAGACTCACTTCAGGGGCTGGAACCTCAGGGCAAAAAAAACCACAAGGAAGACAATTTTGTTTTCTATCTCCTTGCCTGTTTCTCTTGTACTCACCTGATTTGTCATATGCCTATGGCAAACTTATTTTATTTTCTCCTCTTGAATCCTCCTCAGGGAATCCTAATGAGAGAACAGTGACAAGGATAGCAGAAGGCAGAGAAGACCTCAGTCTTCTTATGATGCTAATGCTGGTTTGCATGGCATGTACCGTAGAAGCTTTCTTCTCCATCAGGGTTAATGAGTACCTATGAGAGCAGGTAGATGAATCCAACCTGCCTCTTTGCAGTCCAGAGTCACAGGGATGCTTCCTCTAGACTCAAAAGCAGTGCTCAAAGCATCCTCTGCAGCTCTTGGCATTGCAGGACTTCCTCTGAAGCATCCCCTCAAAATATCTCTTAGTTGACCCCTATGAGAAAGGAATGCAACCTTTGGAGAAGCCAAAGAAGCAGGGCAAGTTGGGAGTTGCACTTTGCAAGCAGTGCCACTGTTATGGAGTGGCTGGTAGAGCACATCAAGCTGCTGTGACAGCCTCATTTGAAAGCCTGTCATTTCTAGTAGCTTACTCTCAGTTGATTTGGAGGTAAGGTAACATGGGAAATAATTTTTCTGGTCAGGACACGTCTATAATGTCTTTGAGATAGCTTCGCAAAATGACTCTTAAAAGAAAGGGGAAAGAGGTTGCAGTATTTTAATGAAGTTAGTCACTATACTGTAGATCAGGCATGGAAATGACAAACACCATGCTTCATAATTGAAAAGCAGGAGACCTGAAAGCTGACTTAGAATACCGTGGAAGCTACACAACGCAATCACAAGCTTTCATGTGCCTTAGGAAAGCCTCCAGTGAAACCTTATAAGATTTATTAATGTTATTGATCTGCTCAATGACCTGTTGGTCCAGATCTTAAAATTAACCTCATGCTGAGCTGCTTTTGGAGATTTTTGAATGACACTTCTGCCATTCACTGAGACAAGTCACTGAGAAATGCACGCACTTTTCTTTTTTTAGCAGTAGCATCATTTCTGTGAGTTTAATGGAAATGCACTTCTTTATAGAAGTGGCAGCCACTGAATTGATGCACTGGTGTCATACAATATTTGTGTTCCCCTAGGGTGGCTGAAAATTGCCTAGAGCAAATCTCTTCCCCCTCAAGTAGTTGCTTTCTTGCCTCCACCACATCAGCCAAAACTCTTCAACCAGCAGGATACATTCCAGTAATCTTACCCATCTGCTTTGGGCCAAGTATGCTGACAAAGTCAAGGGCAGCTCCCACTGTAAGTGCTGATGAAGATCAATGGCAAAGTACACTGACTGTAAAACCACTGTGTGTTTTTTTCTGGGTTTTATGGGTTTGGGTTTGGGGGTTTTTTTTGAGGTTTTTTTTTGGTCTGTTTGTTTTTGTTTTGTTTTTTTAATGTGGTTGGACTCAATGATCTCGAAGGTCCCTTCCAACCACTAAGATTCTGTGATTCTGTGAGTTTACCAATCAGCTACACCCTTCTGTGTCCATCAGTGCATTCCTGTTAAGAGGTACCTTGCTGTCTCTTCTCTTGAACCCCTGTAGAGGAGTTTCATGTGAAAACAGATACATGGCTGCAAAGGTCAGGAATGGGAAAGTCTGTTTGATATGTTTTCATCCCATTTTCTGATTAGTAATTGAACTTAGATGTTTGGAAGGAGATTGCTTGAGTTTTCAGTCTCAGCCAGCACACACAGACAGCTCCACAGGTGGGAGGATGAACTGAGGATTGTCACAAAACATTAATGCAGTGGCCAGAACATGAATGTGAGTAGAGAGAGCCCAGGACACTGGCCTCCCTCATAGTCCCCAGTGTAGCTGTGATGGGACTGTGATACCAATGAGTCCATCAGATAGGCTAAAGCTCACTTCACAACACTTGTCCTTTTGCCCCATGCTGCATTAATACTTTCTGCTATGGCTGACAAGGGCCAGCAGCTCCACTTCACAGCACTGACTTCAGCACAAGTGCTTTTTTCATCCTCCTTTCTCCTTGCTAAGCATTTAAGAGAGACTGCGGTCAAGATTCTTTTACCTCTGCTTCCCTGACTTCCAGCCTCAAGGGCTGGACTTTGACACAAAGATCAAATTGATGCTTGAGATGTTGATTGCAGAAACCTTGGTGCTCTTCTAGAAGTCATGGAAGAAAAAGAGATCGCTAACCTGCAGGCAGATGAGGAACTGCCTCATGCTTTGCCAAGGTGCAGTGCCAGGAAAATCATGGGAGGCAATCCTGAATATTGAGGGAGGACAAGGTAAAAGTCACCAAGAACAAAATGGCCCGTCTTATTGCTTTCCCAAAGAAATACAATCATTTCCATCACCGCAAAGCAAGATCTGAAATATTCTGAATCGCCTAGAAAGGCCTTGCTGAATTTAAGATCCCTCAAAGTAGTCCAGTACCTTCCTGCTGTGTTCTCCAGTTGGTGATCATGTCGCATCACAAGGCAGGAGTGTTTTTCCATGAACCCGGGATGATCAACCACCTGTTCAGGAGAATAATTCTGACAGCATTTTCCTTTTCTACCTGGTGCCACCAGAGTCAGGTAACCTTAGTCAAGTAACTGAGCCTTTTTTCTTGCAAAACCTCTTAAATGAATCCTCACAGTGCTCTAAAGCATGAAAGACACTCTCTTCTCTTTTAACACTGGAAAACCTGAATATATACATATACCTCTCGAGATTTCCAAATATTAAATTGATTTTATTCATAGTACCCATGAATAGTAAGAAGAATGGACAAGGCTCTATTATTCCCCATTCATCAACCTCATACATTTGTTCTTTAAATCTTTTCTTGCATGGAATAGAATAGACAAATGAAAACGCTGAAACATTAGATAGTTCTGAAGTAGTAGCATCTCACCCCAGCAGGCTAACCATTTGCTTTATCTGCAATCCCAATAGGCAATGTGCCACTAGATCAGTATATTCTAAAACAGAGGAGCTCTAGTTTTACCAGTCAGAGGATGATTTCTTTGCAAGCTTACCAAAAAAGGAGATTACCTTTCATACTCTTGTAGCTTGGTACTACACGTGACTCCCACCATGACTGTAGACAAATCAGTATCTTTCTGTCTAATTTTGTCTAGGTGAAAATAAATCAATAAAAGGAAACTGAGATGTGACTCATGAGAATTGCAAATGTTTCCAATTCTTTAGAGGAATATGGTATGTCAAATTGAAGCATTACTCATTACTGAAAGGGTATTTGGTCATATATTTCCAGGAGACTTACCTAAGAAAGAAAGAGAATGTCTGAGGACCATCAACCAAATGCTGACTTTAGCATTTTTTAAAAATTATCTGAGACAGAAGTGGTTGACTCCAAGTTGATATTTTTTTTCTACATCTCCTTTGTCATTTATTTCCTGGATTACTTGGTTAGAAAGTGGTGAATTACTATACTCTAGATAGAGAAGTATATCATCAGCTGCAAGACAATCGCCACTATAAATCTCTTTGTAAAATTATGAGTACACACATTACATTAACTTAGAAATCCTGGCTAATGAAAATTCCAGATACTGTTAGAGGAAGGTAACTCAGAAATCCTGGCTAATGATAATTCCAGATACTGTTAGAGGAAGGGGGCATGGCTGAGAGTTGTGTCCAAATTCAAATCACATGTTCAGACTCAAGCTGAACATGCAGTTTCCGAGGTTCAAGCTTCACACTGACTTTCAGGTTTTCATGTTTGTAATGGAGTTTCAGAGGTCCCTTTTTCTTTCATGGGTACTTTCTTTCTGTCTTTCTTTCTAGGTGTCTCAGTATGTAATTGCACTTTGTGCAATCTTTATGCAGGCCACAGGGCATGTTACTTAGTTTTAGCAAATGTGACTATAGGTAATTTTTAAATAACAGACCTACTGCAAGTTATTAAACAAAGGAAACCAAGACTGTACTGTCCTTGACTTCACACACACTGGTCAGTTCTCTGGTATGGACACAATAGCCTCAGTCTAAAAGTCCAGTTATTTAATGTACAAGCAATTAAAAAAAAACCAAAAAGAAAACACTAAAACACACAAAAGACAGTAGTATCGCTTTTTTTTTTCTTTTTTTTTTTTTAATGGAGATGATATTCTGAGCTGAAGCTGGTGAGCAGTTTAACTGGAATTTTTCAATGGAATAAGAATTTCATCAAGTATCTGAAGTACGACCTCGAAATGGGGGAAATCCTAGAAGCTCTAGGATTTTGTGTCTTCCATTTTCATAGATTCTTTCAAGGGCTGTGCAAATAAGGACCCAGATTGAAGTCAGTGTAACAGCTCTGCTCATCAGTGACCTATTGTCAGGAGAAAGGAGAACTCATCAGAGACACGGTTTGTTCACTGAGGGGATGACTCATTTAGTTCAATCTACTAGCACAGATGTTTTAGCATACCTGTCATCCCATAGGTGATCCATCCACCTGAAGGCCTTAGCTGCCTGAACCTTCACTTCTGTGATTTGTGATTTTTTTGAAAATATGCTTGGAAGCAAAACCCCATTAAAAAGAAATATATAAAATGTCTGCATCACCAGAGAACTAATTTCTCAAATACAGTGTTTCACGGAGATTTATTATGAATGCCTATGATAAAATTAAATAGACAGTGGACACTAGCATACTAATAGCAAAGTGAGGGGACAGTTATTAGACATTTGTTTATTTTTATTTAAAAAAAATTTAATCTCAAGTTAGTAATTATTTAAACAATGCTAGTGCTAGCTGATTTTCATACCCTCAATTTATAAAAGATTTCAAGTGCTTTAGTATAGCATAGCTATAAATTAACTACAGGTAGTGAAATGAAGTGTGCTGTGACTGAGAGGGGCTTTTATACTAAAAGAAAATTGGAAACAAGATAGCTAATCTGGGGTTATTTTCCTGGTGATGTGGCTGTGGACGATACACAGCAATACTTCATGAAGACAAAGAAGGCTTGATCAGATTGAAGATAAGGGAACCCCATGTAATTGTACAATTTGGCACAAGCCTCTCTGAACTTGGAAACAAGGGACTCAGATATCCAATAAAATCTGGTTTTCTAATATTTTTGAGAAGTCATATGTTTTGATGAGTACCGAATTTCAAGCTTTATTTATTTGAAATAGTCTGACCTCAACCGAATTCATTTACCTCTCATTCCTTAGTTAAAATGGTGGTGAGGCAACTTGTGTACTTGGGAAAGTGCTTTGAAACAGAATGCAGACCCCCAGTTGTTGTGGGGCTCAGTTAGATCCAGTGCAAAGCAGGAAAGGCAGGATTCTTCCCTCATAATGCTCCTGAATATTCCAGAATTCATGTGGGAAATCTCAGTAAAGACTTCAAGGTGATTTCTTGCTCTCAGGATTTCAAACCCCAGCTTTTTTGAGCTTCATTCCTTCACAGAAGAACAAAGGCTTGCGTATCACCACGGCCAAGGCCTATGCTGCATGCATACCCACGTATCAAGCTTATCACCATCTGCTTTGGAAAGAAAAGTGCACATGTGAACACATGCACACATGTACATCTCTTTGTTGCCATCCATGTGTGTGCAATTGAAGTTTTTCAATCACATATTTTAGTTATCTATCTGTTCAACCATTCTGACTCATTCTTCCATTCAAAGCCATCAGAAATTGCTTCACCAAAATTGTTTTTCAAACTATTTAAAGGACAGGAATTCTCCTTAGCAAAAATGGATTTTGAACTTTGGATACCTAGGACTGGCTAATTTTTCAGAAAATCCAAAAAAAACTTCCTTTAGGAAGACCAGAATTTCTGGATTCAATCAGTCAATTTTTTTTCTCCTAAAGTATTATTTATCAAAGATCCTGATTCTACAATATTAGAATTACAAATATGGAAGGAATTGGAAAAATCAATTAAGATTAGGTTATCTTGCACCAAGATATTCTTCGTAGGGACATACACTGAGATATTTTACCAATCCAGCAATGAAATTAAATTACTTCACTTGTTCATAGTTCACCTTAAGTAGTCCAAAATGCAGAAACTTTCACAGAAGTACACAAATGCCAGTTTAAGAAATCCAAGGAGCAAAAGTTTTGAATTTCACAAAAGCACATAAATGCCAGTTATTTCAAGAAATTCTAGCACATTTTAAGCCATGGGAAACAGGAGCTATCAATTTATACACAACAAAGTATGATGAAACACCGAGAGATACAGAAAAAAACTTTTCGGAAGTCAGTAACAAACCTAGTAACAGAAATCTTCGTTTATCTACAATAAAAGACTTTGCATGGTAGACTGAGTAGTTCATACTTTTCTTCCACTCAGGGTGTGAAAGAAGGTCATAGCTAAGAAATCTTTTTACTATAAAAGAAAAGGTAGGAAGCTAAATATAAGTATCCATATGAAAAGAGGAGTATCCAGACCAGTATCTCCAAGAGCGCAACATTGCCTCTATTAGCATAAACAAAAAAATAATCAGAGGCTCTCCAAACGGCTTACCAAAAGTATTAAGCAAATCATGACAGCTTTCACACTTTCAATACTTGATTGTAAATAGGTTGTGTTTCTATGACCTTTCACTTCAGTCCAAAATAAAAATATTCTTCATAAGGCACTATGGGATAAAAACTGGTTTTTTCCAGTTTCCCTTACATTTGGGGTTTGGTTTGGTTTTGAATTTTTCTTCTGTTCATTTAGGGTTTTTTGTTTGGTTTTGTTTTTAATTTCTAGCATGTGTTAAAATCAGACAGATTATTTGCAGAGATGATTTTTACCATATGCTTACATAGCATTTCTCAATTGAAAAGCTGTATTTTGCAATAGCTACCTACTTATGCGTAACTTTTTCTTTTGTCTATCTTTACTGACACTATATCGGCCAAACTGATTTATACTAGTAAACCAGAAAAATAAAATTGAAACTGTGTTCCCAAATGCAGGGAATAACTTTTTGTGGTTTTGAGGTTTGTGAAGTTCAAAATCAAAATAGCTGAGATAAAATATTTCTTCTGTTTTGGAAAACATTCTTATCTGTGGATTAAGAACCAATTAGTTTCCTAACGTGTACAAAAATTCTGTCATTCTTCATATCTTATATGTCTGACAGTCCTTCCAAAGTGTTTAAAATGCACGGGCCTTTATCTAGTACACACACAAATCAGAGATGAATAGGTGAGCAAGATAAGCAGGCAGAAGCAGCATAGGACTGCAAAGGGGAAGAGGGAAGGAATTCAAAGGAAAATTGGAAAACATCCTCTCACAATGCCCAAATGTGGGGGTGAAACAGAACCTGCTGGTGAATCAGTTGTTCAAAACAAAGATAAGAGATAAATTGATCTAATGATGAAAGCTTGCTTGGTCACTACAGAGACTAATAATGAGCTTTTATTTTATTGAGCTGAAGTCGTCATACAATTTTGAATTACTAGGACCTGTCTATTGAAGCAGAGTTTAGACACACCCATGCTAGATGTAGAAGCAGTAATTTGGCTGCTCAAGGCAATTTAACACAACAGTTTGGATTTCAGCACCAAGTAACTTAATCTGTTAGAAATTCCTTACAGTCACAACTTCTGCAAATCTAAACAAACCAATTTATTTTCTGTCCCTAAACTGAAAGAAAAAATGTGCCTGGCACTTTCTTAAAAAAAGCAAATTAAAAAAAAATAAATCTCACATTAATTTTTGTATGTTCACAACTAGGTAGCTTGTTCAAAGCCTACTTGGGAATCTCCGCACTACTTTATAGTAGTACAAATACTGTACAAGTATACAAGTATATACAAGTATATTTGTACTGTGCAAATACAAATAGTGCGTAGAAAAAATATTTTAATATTTTAACTATCAAAGCTAGATAGCATAGCGCAGCTAACTATAGCTAGTGAAAAGCACATACACACACAGACTCACATATGAACACATACCCCCCATGCTGTACAATCATAGAATTATAGAATCATATGGGGTTGGAAGGGACCTATGGAGATCATCTAGTCCAACCCCCACCCCGCCAGAGCGGCTCTACCTAGCATGTTGCACTGGAACTTGTCTAGGCAGGTTTTGAATGTCTCCAGAGGAGACTCTACCACCTCTCTGGGCAGCCTGTTCCTCTCACAGTAAAGAAGTTCCTCCTCATGTTTAGGTGGAACGTTTTATACTCAAGTTCGTGTCCATTTCCTCTTGTCCTGTCGTGGGGCAGCACTGAGAAAAGACCAGCACCACCCTCCTGATACCCTCCCTTGATGTATTTGTAAGCATTGATCAGATCCCCCCTAAGTATTCTCTTCTCCAGACTAAAAAGACCCAAGTCCCTCAACCTTTCCTCATAGAAGAAATGCTCCAGGCCCTTAAACATCTTTGTGGCCCTTCGCTGTACCCTCTCCAGCAGTTCTCTGTCTTTCTGGAACTGTGAAGCCCAGAACTTGACACAGTACTCCAGATGGGAGTCTACTTCTGCCTCTACCAGGGAAGAGTAGAGGGGCAGGATGACCTCCCTCGAACTGCTGGCCATGTTCTTCTTGATGCACTCCAGGATACCATTTTCATTCTTGGCCACAAGGGCACGTTGCTGGCTCATGGTCATACTGTTGTCCACAAGAACTCCCAGGTCTTTCTCCTCAGAGCTGCTCTCCAGCAGGTCAGTCCCCAACCTATACTTTTGCTCGGGGTTTTTTCTCCCCAGGTGCAGCACCCTTCTCTTGCCCTTGTTAAATTTTTTTTCATTAGGTTTCTTTTGGCCCAACTCTCCAGCCTGTCTGGGTCTCAGTGGACAGCAGAACAGCATTCTGGGATGTCAGTCACCCCTCCTAGTCTTGTGTCATCAGCAAACTAGCTGAGGGTACATTCCATCTCTTCATCCAGGTGATTGATGAATATATTGAAGTGAACTGGATCCGGTACGGACCCCTGGGGAACACCACTTATTACAGACTTCAAGCTGGATTGTGTGCCCCTAATCACAACCTTCTGGGTCCTATCTTTTAGCCAGTGTTCAATCCACTTCACTGTCTGTTCATCTAATACACACTTCCTAAGCTTAGCTATGAGGATGCTGTGGGAGACAGTGTCAAAAGCCTTGCTGAAGTCAAGGTAGACAATATCACTGCCCTCTTCTCATCTATCCAACCAGTCATGACATCATA
>BJBW01005637.1:0-97410 GCA_004320125.1 Scolopax mira
GGGTGCAGAGGAGGCAACGAAGCTGGTGAAGGGCCTGGAGAACAAATCGTATGAAGAGCGGTTGAAGGAGCTGGGGCTGTTTAGTTTGAGGAAGAGGAGGCTGAGGGGAGACCTCATCACTCTCTACAACTACTTGAAAGGACACTGTAGAGAGGTTGATGCTGGTCTCTTCTTGCAGATAATTAGTGACAGAACAAGAGGGAATGGCTTCAAGCTGCAACAGGGTAGGTTTAGACTGAACATTAGGAAAGAATTTTTCACAGAAAGAGTGGTTGGGCATTGGAATAGGCTGCTCAGGGAGGTGGTTGAGTCACCATCCCTGGACGTGTTTAAGAGTCGTTTAGATGTGGTGTTGGGGGATATGGTGTAGGGGAGAACTTTGTAGAGTAGGTTTGATGGTTGGACTCAATGATCCCAAGGGTCTTTTCCAATCGAATTGATTCTATGATATTCTCTGTAGCATAGCACTATAGATAGCGTCTCTGATCAAATATGTAGTCATGTGTTTGCTGAATATATAGCATTTTATAGCTACCAGGAAAGCATTAATTTATAAAACTTCAGAATAGCCTCAATAACAGCAGTGTGCATTTATCTTGTTAAATGTCTGCCAAAACATGATCTCCTGATTACAGGGAATTTGATTCAATATTGAAATTGGGAAAGAGGATTTTTACCAGGCTACCAGTATGTAATGAACAGACATGGACTGGGAGTGACAGGATAAATGACTGAGCTAATTTCTGAGAGTCCTCTTATTCATAATAAACATTATTTTTGCTGCTTTATCATTTACTTCTCCAGTGGCAGAAAATTAAAATGCATGTGTAACTCTTTGTAGCAGCTATATAAGAAATTGCTCATAGTGTATCAATGTAAAGGAAAGTAGCAATATTGCAGAATGTTGATATTATTGAGATCATTGTCGACATCTTTTGGAATTCAGATTTCGCTGCAACTACTTGAGTAACCATAACTTGAGATGTAAAAACTGACTCTTGTGTGCTGGCTGATTCTGAGAAAGAGATATATAAATGTGCTTCTAAGTGAGTATTTTCTAGCTGAAAATAAACTATTACATATCTACCAAGGGACTTGGAAATGACCAGAAGAGGGTGGAAAGAATTGCAAAGCACGTCAAATAGTTTGGAAAAGTATGAAACTGTCAGTTCGACAGTATCTGTCATCTTTTTTTCATGGATTTATAAACATTTCTTAAGAATATAAGAATTAGGAGAAATAAATCCGTGCCTCTTCAAAATTAATGCTAATTTTGCATTTGTGCTTCTTAAACCAGGGAAGTTGCATATCCGGAGGATCTGACCTGGACAGGATAAGAACAGACTCCAACAGGAGTTCTGTTGTGGTGTTTGCTTTCCTTTTAACTTTTTTTTTTAATTTAATGTATATTTGTGATGATGTTTTGGAGGGCGTTTCAAAACATTTCTTTCTGTGTCATGTTAATATTTCAGTATGTTTCAGATGTTGTGTTCAAAATCAGTACATCTTTCATCCTTAAAAACCCCCAGACGTTATTTTCGAGTTAATATAGAAGAAAAAGTTTCCAGCTACAGCATACTCATCACATAGTTTCAAGGATCAAATAGTTCTTTAATTTCTGTTAAGGATTAAGGATTCTGGACAAGCTAAGAAGTAAGGAGTCTGAAAGCGAGCAACATTTTATACTGAATCCTGTTAGATGTGGAAAGTTTAATCAGACCTCTGTATTTGTAGATATGCTGCACTCTTTAAAAATAAAACCAAACTAAAAGGGACAGCTAAGGTGGTTTGCAGGCATAATGAAGGCTATTTAAAAACTTGGATATTGCTCAGAAGAAATGCATAAGGTACATTAAAAAAAAAAAAAAAAGAGAGGAGGACCAGGAGAAGAATAGTTAAGCAGCAGAATAAGAATAAGTTATTAGAAGCAAATAAATGCTTTTCAAAAAATTAAAGAATAAGTCATCTCCAAAGGAAAATAAAGTACACATAAAGTACTCCAAAGTACACATTCTGAAGAAAAAAGTAGAAATACAGTGTTACACGCCTCTGGTAACTTCCAAAAGGCATAAAATCTAATGGTCTCTTTTGTACATGTCAGGAAGAGTCCATTTGCTCAAGTCAGTGGGACAAATACTAAAGGTGAAGAAGAAGGTCTTGGAACATAAAAAAGTTCAGAACAGAACAGAAAAATGCATATTTTAAAATCTCTGTTCACTGTGGAGTTGCTATGGGTTATTCCCGTTCTGGATTATTCCTTGTGGAGAATTACCAAATTGACTGTTTTAAATGAAATATGGTAGAAGATTTTATTGAACAAATGAAGAATAAATCCCTTCATGCAGTTCATCAAGAATTCAAGGGTGAAATAGCTGAAAACTGACTGATATATAGCTTCTGGCTTGGGTACTAGAAGATTTTTAAAGTAACTAATCTGACACAATTTTAAAAGGGTTTAGGGAGGTCTGAAAACCAAGTTGTTAGAAATCATTAGGAAAGGGATAGAAAATCAGAAAACTCTCTTATGCCATGTATAAACTCTGCCTTATCTGTATGCAGTTCTAGTCTTCTCCAAAGAAATACATCAGAATCAGAAAGAATATCAGTGAAAAATTAAGCTTTCTCATTTAGGAGCGTATTAGAAATACTCAGCTGCAAGAAACACTACTGAGAGGTGAATACAATAGCTATCTTATCTATCTTCCAAATTATGAGATTTTTAACTGTTTCAGAATGCAAACTGGAGCATCCATTGAAACTCCACTAGCTTGCAGTTGCAAAACAAGTGCGTGACAGTGGTTTTCTCCACAACATGTAGTTGGGGTTCAAGACATCTTATCCCAGAGCTTGCGAAAGTTTTCCTAGATCTAGAGAATATTGAGCCAATTAAAGTGAAGAAAAATCAATGCAACCAACGAAGAGGTGACTTCTTTCTCAGGAAGTCTCTGGATAGCAATAATTTGGAAGATAGGCAACTTTTCTGGATAAATTATCACTGTACCTTTTGTTCATAATTCATGGAAAAGTTTTCTGAACTCTTCAAATCAGTATGAATGAAAAGTATACCTTTCAGTATCAGTGGAAACTTGGAGGTCATGGTGTAGGATTAACTAAATGTGAGTTGCCCAGGCCAGGCTGGATGGAGCTTTGAGCAACCTGCTTTAGTGGGAGGTGTCCCTTCCCATGGCAGGGGGGTTGGAACTCGCTGATCTTTAAGGTCCCTTCCAACTCAAACGATTCAATGATTAGGAAATATCTTTCCTTCCACTGTTGTTTATCTTCTATGCAGGTCACACTCATTCTGACATTTTTAGCAGCACACCTCCTTATACTTGCTCAGGGTTTTTTGTTTCAGGTTTGTATCTTGACTACTGTCTTGCCATTCATTAGGGCTGATAGATTACCAGTATAATTAATGGTGCACCTGTGTAGGCAGATTAATTAGATGACCAATTGATATACTTTTTATGAATCAGCATATCATAAGGATTATTTAGACGTTACTGGATGAAATTATCTGGGCTGTGACAGGAGCTCAGACTAGACTATCATAACAGTATCTACTAGCAAGAACATTAGAACAATTACCGTTATCCCTTTTGAGTCCAAAGGAAGCTACAGAGGATTGTTGTTTTACAAAGTTTGTGATGGCTATTAGCAAGTGGTAAACTCATTAGTTAGAAGCATTAAAGGACCTAGCCACACATGAAGGAATGAATATCTTTTGCACAAAGTAACAGTTGAGTTTAACAGTCCTTTAAACAGACAATTTAAACAGTAGGTGGTTTTGTAAAATCAGGGTCATCCTGGCAAAGGTCTACTCTTCTCTTATAAGCATCCTGTCTTCTCTGTTAACTAGTGACTTTCTGATAACTGCTGTTTGTGATCTGTGCAGTTTGATCCCCATCTTTTTTATGGTTTTTTTTTGTTAGGCAGATGTTGCTCAGTCATTTTAGCATTAGAAAATAATTTATCTAGTATATTCGCAGGGATAAAGACAGCCTCCAGACCAGAATAAAAAACATTTTTTGTGTTTCCATTTTACCTCTAGATGGTGATAGTTAGTTGCAGTTTCTTTAGTGTCTGTGAAGCAAGATGATTATTGCAATAATATTATTTTGTCATATTTCTCAACTGTAGAATGTCTTGTTATTTTCTGCATACATATGGATTCCACTTTCCTGTGAAGTGTACAGCAAATGCCATTAGTCATGCCTTTTGTTGCTATAATTACCAGTGGCTGACACTTAAGATAATGAAACTGAGATTTTGTGATTCTTAAAGTGATACCAATATTTAAATGGCTTCTTGCAAATCTTCCTTGTTTGCAGAGCAGTAAACATTTTGGATTATACCATATAAGATTAAAGATAAACACACTAATCAGATGAGATTATTGCTATTTGCATATGAATAGGCCCCCCTAAGATTATCATAAATAAACATTCTTTTCTTACAACTTTTTTACTCCTTTGACTCTCTTCAACCTTACTGTTTAATATTGACTGATGTCTTTTTTCTTAATGTTTCTTTCTTAGTTACTTTAAACAATGTTCTGATTTTCATTTTTGAAGGAAGAGCAGTACACCTTTGTGTGAAGGGGCTGTTCACAGCACCTGAATGCTCCTGCTTTAACAGAGGGAAGAATTTTCACAGAATTGCAGCATAAAAGAGATGGAGGAGAACAGTGTTTGAGGGGGAGAGTACCCAGCAAATTCTTTGGGTGAGAGATGAAACAGTGAAAGCACAGTGTGGGATCTGCCAGGTGTGACTGCTGACCTTTAATTTATACACGAGCCAGAATAACCTTAGCATTTCCTCAAAGGCAGAAGTCTTAACAATGGAGTACAATGGATTGACAGTAAAATAGTTGAAAAGTAGGCAAAAATTTACAAAAATTAAACCTAAAGCTGAATTTTATTTTCCTGATACATGAGGAATTGGATTACTTTAGTAGCTGCAACACTAAGCAGGCAAAAAGAAGAAAGAAATAGTCTTCCAATCATATTCCATCTCAGAGCAGTTCAGGTCAAGTAGAGAAGAAGATGGCCTAGGATGAGGGGAAGACTTTGAGAGAAAGTTATGGCTCATGGCATTCTGAAAGAGAGTAGTTTGAGAGCGCATGAGCCAAAAAGGTGAGTATCCAACTGTTAACATAATGGGACCTGAGGGTGTATAAGAGTCGGTAAAGGAAACAAATTTTTAAATAGTTGGGATGGAGGGAGTATACAAAGATGAGATCAGTCCTTGGAGACTTTTATAATTATTTATTTTTCTAAAGAAAACCACAGTACAACTTAATACATTGATGTGCTTATAGAAATTCTAATCTGGATGTAAAAAATATTAGGAAATTACAGTTGTGATTTTCAAATTATTTTATACCTACTATAGAAAGAAGAAAGTAATTTTAATCCAATAAATATCTGTAATAAATAATAGTTATGTTATTTACCAACTGATTAGTAATTTGTTCATAATTCATGGAAGAGTTTTCTGAATTCTTCAAATCAGTATTCTCCAAATAGATTATTTTGGGTGATCTGACAAGGCAAAGGAGGATAAGCAGTTCTGTCATTTTACCTATATTCTCTTTGGCAGTGGTTGTCATCCATTGCTATGACTGTATCACTTCAAAATGCATGTTTGTGAAATGATGTTAATTATTTTTGGGTGTTATAAGTAATATTGCGCTGTTAAAATGAACTAAATACGTTATTGAGTGAAATTTCCTGTGCTGATTTAATTTGTATGTCCAGCAAAAGCATAGACATGCTTCTTTTGTTCTTTAGTATCCAGTCACTTTAGTGCTGTTTTGGTGAGTAGAAACAAGACTGTGACTACAGAAACACAGTGAACATAATTTTGCACGTATGTAATTGTGTGGATAGGCCTAAAATGTGTGGCATTTTTACTGTTTAGTGCAACAGTACTGGCTGTTCTTAAGGTTCATGCCTTGCTGTGCATTCTCTCATATATTTGGTGTATATATATTCTCTCATATATTTTTATGAATGAAATCAAAAAGTTGAAGATTTAATGTAAAAATATAGTATTTTTAGCCTGCGGAAGTAGATAAAATGGCCTTATTGAGAGAAAAGCTTGTTTGCTGTAATTCCTGATATGTCTCTGTATGTAGAAAGGCATACAAAAAGCTGCTCATATCGTAGATGAAGAGTTTCATTGTTCCATTTGTTTTTCATTATGCAAAAATTTGTAAATTGTTTCATTTTCAAAGAACTTAACAATAAATGTAGTTCTGCAGCTGTATCAAAACATAACTTGTATTTATATTAATTTCTCACATTCAGCCTGAATTTATATTCTAAACAGAATCTCATTGTCCTGAAGTAAAGACTAGAAATGTAACAGGTTCTTCCCTTTTTTGCTGTGTGCTTACTCTTTGGATACATACCTTTTAACACTTCTGTATGTTCTGAGTGTGGAAATAATTTCTATAAAATCTTCATAAAAATATCAACCCTCTCAGAAGAGCACATTATGAAATAGAAAGAAAAAGTAGTTCCATTCCCCTGGACACAATTATTTCTTAAAATGTAAAATTCGATTTTTATTTTAGCATTCCTAAGTAATTAAGAGGTACATTAAAGTTGAGTTAGTTTTAAGAATTTTAAAGACTTTATTATCATTATAAACCTATATTTGAGAAAAACAGAGCAAGTATTCACTACAGCAGCACATCCCATTTTAAGCTGTGGTTAAAATGAAGCAATTTTTTTCTTCTGCTCAGACCACTCAGTCATTTTTCCTAAGTTATGTTAGCAATACTCTACAAAAGTACTAGCAGTTTTGTTTTATGGAAATATTGTAGGTTACAAGGTTTGTTTAACCAATTGCTAAATTAACAATTACTTGCGAGTTACTGCAATGAATATTTCAGGCTTCTATAGTGTCTGTAACACCAAATTCAATAAGCATAGAGAATCAGTAGATAAATGTTACTGATGCCAACAAGTTTTACTTTATAGTGGAGACAGTGAAAAGGATGAACTGGATTAGGTAGTTGAGGAGATCTTTTAATGCATATGAGATCTTGTCTCCTGCTACTACTTCCAGCTCTCCATCAGAAATTCTGAACTGCACTATTAGAAGTCCTCACCTTGAGCCTGATGCGCCCTCTCTGTAATTGTAGCAGAAAAGGATATCCTTTAATGCTGTTTAATAGATTACTTCTTGTAAGAATGAAAAAAAAAAATTATCCTTACTCTAAAGATAACAGTAGGTGCATCACAGTAGTATTTAAGTATTTTAGAAGATAATTTCAGTAATTTAGAAGATAATTTGGGCACATTACAAGTGTTTCATGCCAGTTTGGACCTGGCATGAAATAAGGATTGTTTTGTGATTATATAATACAATATATAATTATTTAAATTGAGTATTTTGAAGAAGAGGTAAAAGAGATGCCTGTAAGAAGAAGAAAAGCTGAAATGTTTGCAGTTTGAACTTCATCTGTATCATATCCTTGCATGGTTTTTGTTGGCTTTTCTAACACAAAGTGTTAGAACACGTGTATCAGCAGAACGATATTTGTAGGGAAGGTTCAGTAGTAACTTGGTTTAGGGACATTGCTAAATTTAATCTGATATTTCTATAGCCATGAATGTCATTGCAACAGAAAATTATCTAATATCTGATTCAGTATCTCTTTCTACTGACACTGCTTGAGAGAGAGCCAAAAAGTTCATCCAAACTATGCCAATCTCTGTTATGAATCCAAAAAGAAAAGTACCCACTTTGGACTTCTGCAGACCTCAAGAATGAGAGTTGATTATAGGCATTTAGTCTTTGAAAGAACTGGAGCAAGATGGAATTTTGTCCTTTGTCCTTTTTTCTTCTCAAGCTTTTATACATAAGTAGTGATGAACTGTGTCAATAGTTACTAGTTCAGTACCAGGAGTTGTTAATAGCATTTTTGACTTAGAATTGCTTAAGGATTCTTTAACCTATTAAAGAAACTTTTGACTCAAAATCCAATACTATGGGAGTAGAGTTTTATTCATTTCAGTATACAATTATGTAACTAGTGCTTTCAAATCAGTTCCCTGAAGTTTTTTTGGCATTTCAGTAATACTAAGATAGCAGGTAGGTGGCTGAAAAGCAAAATATTAAATTATTACTGGCTATTTCTCTTCAAATCTTTAACTATAGACTTGTGATGAGAAAATAACAGACTAATTCATTATATATACATATTAACTGAATTTTTTCTCAGCTGCTCTAAACCATAGCTACAAACATGCTACCCATCAATCTTTACTTGGGAGACTCAAGTGGAAATTATTCCTAGATTATAAGCAAAAACTATTTAATACATTCTTTATATACAAGAGAATATTAAAGTAAAATCTTTTGATTACAATCAAATAAGCATTTTAGCAGTGATTTGATTACCTTGACAATTACTTAACTATGTTAAGAAGTGGATGATTTCAGTAAAACATGGACATTTGAAAGGAAAAGTAGTGATTTGGGATTGATTTTTAAATTGATCAGAGAATAAGCCAAGGACTTTCTCATAACATAAATACTGTTCTGGTACTTATATGTCATAAGGTGTTTTTGGTAGTAGAAAGTAGTGTCACTCTAGGATGCAGCATGAGAATTTGGGACAAATATGCCACAGTGTATTTGGCAGCTAAAAATTTTATTTGATTTCTTACTAAAAGGCCATGAATGAAACTGTGGATACATTGAAAATAATGGGAATATTCCTAATGACTTTTAAGACAATTTCAAACTGTGCATCTCGAGTTGCTTGATCCGATATTATTTCAGAATTTTGTCTACAAAGATAATTGTTCTCTGATATTCCTCTACTTACATTGTATGATCTGTATCTGATTTAAATGAGGATAACTATATGCTTTACATGATTAGACTAGAGTAAGTTTACTCAAGCAGATTTATGTTTATGAATTATTTTATTTGATTTCCTGACTGAATTTACATTAAGTCTCTTGAAATACCTTGGCTTGTGGATAGTATTCCACAATGAGATAATAAAGCTTCAAATGTATACTACATCATGAATTTTAATACACCTTTCATAATCTATTATACAATTGTCAATAAATTCAATATGGCACAGGGCTCCAAATGTTGCCTTTTCATTCCTTACTGTCTAAAAGAAATCAATATCTATGTACATAGAAGAACAGGAAGAAATTCTTTAACATTTTTATTAAAGAAATTAATCTATGTTTTTGCAGTCCTTAAAAATTTCAGTTACAGTGTACTGGATTCCTTAATTAGTTAACTATGGGTTACAGTTTAACAGGTAATATTGAACTTGCATGATTCACCAAATCACATGTGCAAAGATAACTGCTCAGTTAAATTAAGATTTCCGTATTAAATAACTTGGTTAAAAATAGTTTAAGCTTTTCTGTCATCCCCACCCACCGATCGAGAAGCTGAAATGTGAATCTTGGGAATGTATACAAAATACCAAACAATATGCTTGTTGAAGCAAGAATGGGCAGGGAGAGAGGTTAGAGCTGGGTGGATAAGGAGTGTTTAATGTAGTTTTTACTTCATTAAATGAATTTAATTGACATTATGCAAAATACTTGCATTTCACATTTCTCTTCATTTTCCTTCAGAGGTGTACTGAATTGTTAAAACAGATGGTCCAGTAGGTGTTTAATTATCTTTATCCTGGCTTTATTTTCAAAGTGGAAAAGAAATCTGAATATTTCTTGCAGACTTATTACAGTGGTTCCATCATTACACTCTCTGAATTCTTGTTACCAAAAAGCAGTTGAATTTTTGTTTATTTGCATTTGTAATTCACACAATACTCTGGATCTCTTGTATTCTTAAATGTGCTAATTTTTAGAATTGCAGCATTCATTTTTTGTGGTCATCGTGAAACATTAAGTACAATCCTAATTAAAAGTACACTTGTTATTCAATGGAATCCAGTATTATGAATATATGAATACTTTCTACAGTGAAATATTGTAATTTGGCAGAAGTTGCATGGTATCCACACAGTATATTGTATTTTGTTGCAAGACAGTAGCCTCCTATAAATTTGAGAAACTTTCTGTAGACATAAAAGTACCTCTTTAAAGACCAAACCAAAGAAAGCCTGCACAGCCTGCTTTTGTGGGAGATGGCCTTCACTTGACATCACTTCATCTCTGAAATACCATGTGTCCTTAGTAAAATTTGTTTTTTCTAAGGACTTGGCAAATCTAGAGTAGAAGGACCATGTTAGTGTTTCAGTCATCAGGAAAAGCTACATTTCAGTGTTGGAATTGGCCACATCAAAATCCAAATTTCATTTTATCCTAGTATTTACAAAACCAGAGTTGGTATTGCCCAGTCTTTGTGTGACACTTGTTGGTGTTGCTTTTTTACATAAGCATTCTCCTGATACTTGCCTTACAACTTGCTAATTTTACTAGGTTGGAAGCAAGGCAGGGCAGTGTCATCAGTGCTATTCCAGCTTGATACAAAATACTGATATTATGAACACATGTGAGAATGAATGAGCTACAGATCCCACAGAAGGAGCTAAGGAAGAGGTCACTCCGGATCCTGAGTTTTGATGCTTGGTTTATAGTTTCTGACTTGTGCTGTTTCAGCGTTCTTTGAAACTATGGGCTCATTTCTGTAGAGGAAAGGTTATTCCCTATTAATGAATGAAATCTTAGCTTTCTGTAAGTATATTTCACTGCTACATGAATTTTTTCCAGAGAACATGAATATTTAGCATGTAATTGGTAATATACTCATGAAATAATTGAATGGCAAACAAAAACAGAATCACAAAAACTACAGCTGTGTTAAATTATACTTAATGTCTTATACAAGCAGAAAGAATGATCTGTGTTTATATTCCAAACAAAAAAATTTCTAGTTTAGTTTTCAATGTAATTATTTTTAGAAAGTAAATTAAGTTTCATACTTTGGATAAAATTATGTTTTGCAATTCTGATGCTACAAAGCTAATTTATAAAGTTGAAAAACTCTGTTGAGTGCATATAAATCAATTTTATAGTGGTATTGAATTATTTTTTTCTTTGGTCACTAGCTAGTAGAATATGCTGGAAACCATGGTAACAAAAAGCACTACCATGGTTGCCCCAGAGTCGTGTTAAAACAAGCAAGCTATGTTTGTCTATAATAAAAGGAGAGAAAAAGAGGAGTGAGGAGAAAGAATAAGATTAATGACCTGTACCACAAAAACAACGAATGTCCAGTCAGAGATGTATCTATGTTTAAGTGATCCTGGAACTTCTGGTACCATTGCATCACTGGTGCTGAGCAGTGAAGCTATAAAGAGTAAAGGATTTATGTTAATTCAATAGTTTGTCTTTACATTATTTCTTTACATATCTGTATTTTGCAGGTTTATATTAGGATAAGGGACGATGAATGGAATGTTTATCGAAGATACGCGGAGTTCAGAAACTTGCATCATAAACTACAGAATAAATACCAGCAAGTGAGGACTTTTAACTTTCCACCAAAAAAGGCCATTGGAAACAAGGTACTTAAAAGACCTCATAGTATCAGTAAGAGTTGAATAAAAAACCTTTCCCATCCACACACACACAGAAGAGGTGACTATCATACACCTGCTGGACAGTACCTGCTATTTTTTATGCAGATTTTGCCATATTCAGCTGCAGATTCACTGTTAATACATTGATTTTTCCACTCACTGAAAAGAAAGCTGATTTTATTGAATGAAAGATTGATGATGTACACAGTGGAGAAATGCACAAAGCCCCCCAAACTGTACTGGACAGCTCTATATGTAAAATACAATCTCTACTCCATTTGTTTCAATAAATGCCAGCAATTAATGCTGATTAGTTATTTATTAACTACTTCTGTAAATTTTAGAAAGTATTAGTCTAAATTCCTTCAATTTCCTGTGCTCTTCAGCAATGTTTTAAGTTCTTTGAACCAGCTTTTAAAGGCATTTGGATGCTTAATTCTTATAATCTGTGTCTTTGTGGTTTAGCTCTCCCATTTTAAAATGGCCATTTGTGTGTTTTCCTATCATATAGGGATTTTGCAACAAATACAGTAAATATTGTAATAAGTATGTAGTAAATATGTAGTATCATGTAGTTTAATCCTTAGTCACCAAAACTTCAAAATGTTCTAGAGCTTAGATACATGTTGCAATATACATCAAAAATCCAGTAAGGATTGAAAAGAGAAGTAATCAAAGTACCTTTTCTTTGCAGCGTAGGAATGATCTGAAAAATGTATTTAACTATCAGAAGTAAAATATGTGAGATTTAAATCATGCTTATGATAAAAAAATGTCTGTGCTAAACTGGGTATGTTTAGCGGCATTCTTAATATTAACCAAATCTGTTAATTTTTATATGAGATTTTTCCTTTTTTTTTTTTGCCTTGCTGTCATTGAGTTCTTGAATCAAATATCTAAGAAGCATCAACCGCAGTGACCACTATAATTGTCAAAAGAAAGCTGAAATAATGGCTAAAATACTCAAAGATCTTCATGATGTTTTATTTGGCCTAAGACCATGTTAATAGATATATCACTGAAATGCTAGAATCATGCTAATTATAACTGTTACAACTTTGTCTTTGATAGAAAAATCATATGAAGTAATATAAAATTTCAAAAAGAAATAGGAAAAAATGGTAATTCCTTAGTGGCATCCAGATGTCAGCAAATGTGGATCACATATGGTTAAAGATATTAACTGCAATCTGACTTCAGATAATTTCCCAAGTGTTTTCCCTAAAAATCAGTAGATAAGCTTGTCATGTGATATGAAATTATAGTAATACATATAATTTGGAATAATGTGGTATAAATAGCTATCCAATTCATCAATAAAATCTGTAGGTCTTTTTGCTTGTCATAAAGTCCAAAGTTAATATAGTTGTTCATTGCCTCCTAACCTAGCAAATGAAAGTATGTGTGTTTTTCTGCTTTTTTTCATATATTAGAAGATAATGCATTTTTCTTTTTGAGTGGCTAGCTTTGAAATAGAAACAATGTATTTTCTTCTGTGTTAGATAACGAATTCTCCTTTTTTGAAGTGTTGGAGTATCAGCCACTTCAATAAATTGTAAAAGCCTTCTTTTAAGCTTTTATTGGTAGTCTTTCATCCTTAATTGCTTTAAATACTAATTGAATTACAACTTCAGTTGCATGCACAATTCATGCATACAAAATTATCAGTTGAGGAATTCATTGAAATGTTTGCATCACTTACTCTTTCAGTGCTTTAGCTTTGGGCCAAAATTCTACCTTAATCATGCATAAACCCACAATCACTTTCTGTCATGTCAGATCTCAGAGAAAGTATCTTTTCATTACAGTAAGAAATGGGTGCCATCCATTGCACTCTTGAAAGACTGATGATGAGACATAAGTCAGTTGTATAATTGGAATTGATTAGTGATTATACTTATGTTGACCTGCAGTAAGTTTCTTGCAAGTTACAAAGTGGCACTTTCATGTCAGCTTTACAACAGTTTGCCTCAGTTTATCACACATGAGCTTATTTCAATAGCACCTTGTGTAGGTAAATTTTTATCCTTTTAGTGGTACTACTTTCTCTACCATGTCATAGTATGTATTGCATTTAGAAATAGTGCATGGTTTTGTGTGATCCAGTGACAGTGGATCATGCTTCAGGAACAACCCTATAGATCCAGCAGAAATAGTACCCCCTTGTAAGACATTGCACTGTGTGCCTGCCTGAGATGCCCCTCCTTTCCATGAGAGAGCAAGTTGAAGTAATTAGAAAGTTTAAAAATTCAATGTAAAATTAATTCATTCACATGGGAATGTCTATCTTGGAATTCTGTAGAACTTTCACTTTTGGATGAGGGATTTGTGCAGGATGTTACACATGCAAATGTTTGGTAATACGCATTAGAAGAGATATTGATAATACTTTGTTCAATACTTCTCTAACTTTAGTGGCTGCCAAAGCATGTTCTCTTTTAGATATGTTGTTAGATTTCAGTAGATCTTTTTTTATCTCTGATATTAGTCATGCTGGTTTTAATAGAGTTTCTTCTGTCTTCCTATTTCTAGATTAATAAATATGATCTTAAATTAATGCATAAAGAGCAGTTTTCAGTAGGTAAATTCTGATAATAAAAGTATCTCTATTTGGTTTACATCAATCTGAGGTTTTTGTATCCTTTACAAATCCTCAGTGTTATTAGATGCCCAAATAATGTATTGGTAAAATACATTATGTATTTTCTCCTTGTGAAAATGGCTAAAAATTATTATCTTACACCTTTTTGGAAAATGGTGGTGTGTGCTTTTATATCCTTCAGGTCTGTACCCAAATAATGTTATTTATTGGCACTATGAGGTTAATGAAAGTGATATGCTTATCCTAAATGTAAGTGGCACTGAAAGAGGGTTTTGCTGTAATCGATACCTCCCTTGATACCAGCACTAAATTTTGTGTTCAATTCTATGTCTGATTGAGGGAACCTCCAAGACCACAAGAGGACACCATCTTCTGCAGAATGACCTAGAACTATTACTGCAGAGTCATAAAATACTATCCACTGTTATGCTATGCCAAATACTGGAGCTCTGAGAAGGGAACTTGACTAGAAGAGAGTAACAGAAAAAATTAATGGAGAACTATTTTCATGCATAATTTTCCTATTTACTGCAATAGAATTCAGGGAGATCAAGTTCAAATGCAAAGTTGCAGAGTTTGACATAGAAAAATTCAAAAAGAAAGCAGAATTTAGCTGAGAATTCTAAAATGCGAAAAAAAAAATCAAGTATTTATTATCACATATATATTGTCATAGAGTAGCAGTGAAATCTGGAAATATTTAACAATTCTAAAGAATAGTTTAAGAATATAATATTTCTATTAATTCTAATTATTACATTTTTAAAGTATTTTTGCCTTTCGCTTGTTTGCTTTAGGTTGGGAAAATTTATTTTAACAGTTCCTGTTCATGATCTTTCAACAAATTAGGTGTGTAGGATTAGAAACTAGCTGTGATGCTTGAGGAAAAATAAATTTAATATATAGAAAACTGATTAGTAGAAAATGAACAGAGAAGAGGAAAGAATACTGTTTGGACAAGTAATTTTTTTTTCAATACGAAGATGAGTGTATTTGCCTTTCAGGTTGATTACCTTATTTTGAGTGTATCAGTTTAATCATTTGAATATAGTAAATTAGAAATAATGTAAAGCCATGAAAAGAATAATTTGATTTGTAAGTGTTGCTTTGAATCAAGTCAGAACAGATAATATAGGTACTGAAAGAAAATATAACAATAATGCTTGCAAGACTCCATGTATTAAGTTTCACATATATTAGTCCCCATGCTGTACTGATGGTCTCTAAGTGCTGGTAGCGAGTAGTTGTCAAAATTTCTATAAGTAGTCTTTGCAAGAGTAAGTGTTCTTCCTTCAGTTTATTAGTGTTTTGCTTGAGTGAAAACGAGAAGCCTCTTTGTTCTCTTTTGTGTATAAGAGAAATGTCATATACTCATCATGTATTTTTGTGCTTCTTTTTTAAACTGCATATAATTTCATTTAAAACTTACAGATTTGAACTGTATTTTTACCATATGAAATGTTTGATTTTGTAATCTTAAAACATGCTCCCTAGCCTGGTTTGTTTTTTGCTAAGTATTTTATACCAAGACATGTAAAACCATGGTTTTCTTGCATGAAATAGATTTTTGCCTTTTAGCTACTCTTCAGTTACTTTGGATCTTTTGAATTCATACCTCCATTAATTCAGTGATTGCCTAAGTTTAAGTCTTAGGAACCTGACAGGTAGCCTGTTGTCTAGGGTCCAAAGGACTGGTTGGTTTCTAGGCATGAAAAGCTTCATACGATGAGAATACTTGAATACAAAAGGATCCCTGAATGCTTTTGCATAGAAATATAGCATATTTTTTTACATGTAAGATGTGCTCTTACATTTACTTTCTGAACTGTTGTTGGTGCTGTGTTTCTGTCTCAGTTCTTAAAATGTTGCTTTCAGACTAATGGTTAAGTAATAGTATGTGAATATTTACCGTTATTCTAATTTTTCAAATATTGCAATGTCCTTAAAATCTCAGTTGCTACTTCCACATTTGGCAGATTATAAGGCTTAAAGAATGCATTTTAATAACTGAGTATACATCCAATTAAGTATCCTCTTGCAAAGGTATTGTCGCAATAGAGGACATATCAAACTAGAAATGGTTCTTTGCTTCCACTGAAGATGTGAATTCGGTGATTGCCTAAGTGTGTAGAAATTGAATCAGGTAGCTTTCCAATGACTGCTGACTTGACTGCATGATATCCTTTGCTTTCCCTTAAAACATTGGATACCCTGTATAGAAAGAATACGCAGCACTTTTCTGAGATTAGAAGAGAGTGACTTTGCCATGAGTCCTCAAGTCCGTAAGACGAACAATACAGAAATCTAAAATAAGTTTTCTGTCTAGGAGAAAATGTTGAAAGGATCATCATTCATCATTTTTAGCCCATTCAACTGAAGTCTGCGAACTGTTTCTCTAGCCATAGCTTATTTAATACCCAAATATTAGTTTAATAAAGTAAATGTGTCCCTCTCACCTATCAGTGACTAAGCTATATTGTAGATTATTTTGAGTATGTAATTATTTTAAAAGTTTGTAAATATTATGTGTATGTATCTTAAAAGTTATCTATTTTTATGTACATATAATCACATGTATGCAAATGACAATGTCAAAGACAGTATTTAGGATATATATATGAAGTTGGCTTTTGGAAGGTATCTTGTAATTATGAAAGTTCTATTTACCAGGGATGTTATCTTTCTCCAATTTATGTCAGTGGAAATCCTGCCGTTACTCTAACAAGTGCAGATATCTTCTTCTTTTATTTATTTATCAGTGTTCAGTCTGTTGCTGAAGATAATGAAGAATTTAAAACACTCTCAGGATAACTATTTTAGGATTAAAAGGTATAGAAGGTAAAGATTTTACTGCAAATAAAAAAAGCCAGACTGTATCTTGTGTCTTAGGCTTATAATGTTCGTTGCTTTTTAAAAGTTTATCAAGTAAAAAGTTACATGGCTCTGTGTGTGTATATGTATCTATGTGAAGTAATTTGAAGCCATTCAAATTAGAGTTTGAATTTTACTGGTTTTGGTCTTAAAGGTTTCACATTATGCAATTGATGTGTAACTCCTGTTATGTGTTTCTTTCCTGTAAAATAATTCATCTGCCATTTTGAACCTTTCTATTCAGAGACAAGAACCCTTTAAAAACTGCTTTTTAGGCCAAATGATGAAGGTACTAAACACCCCTTGGAAAGGGAAAGGGGGGAGTAGCATGAGAGAAATAAGGTTTTTAAAGGACACTCCCCCTACTCCCCCCCATACTGGAAGCAAGGGAAAGGGCTGTAAGGCTTTTTGTCACGCGGAAGTGGAGGCAGCAGCATTGCCCTGTATTACTGGCTGAGCAGTTGCTGGCCTTCAGCTTCCCCTGAGGGGAGCCTTTTGGGGTTAGGGACAGAGGTCACCAGATAAGTGCATTTCCATGAAGACTCCAGTACTGCTTCTACTTTTCCCTTCTTTTCTACTGTCTCTGCGGCATGAAGTGCTTATATATCTGCAAGTATTTAAGATACAGTTCTGGTGTTTAAGATTTTTAAAAAATTTTGTGGAAGTTTTTTTCTCTGGGAAGGAGAGGTGTTGCTGCTACTGGCTTGGGCTGAGGAGAAAGATGAATGATTTGATGAGATAGCTGTTAGAGAAAAAACAACTTACTTTGCTAGTAACTTTCAGTAGCCATGATGCTACATAATTTTCTTTTAAGATTAGATGTATTCAGTAGAGCTATTTTTGCCTCTTCGAGAAAAGACCTGTGTGTTTGCCTTCATCAGTCACATTTATGTGACACAGCACATGAATTCAGAATTCAGTGTTGCTCTACAGTCACATCACACAGTACATTACCTAATTTGTATATATACATTAACACAGTACATATTTGCTATTGTGATCCAGTGAAACTGTGAGATACTGTTGACTCACAAATGAGCATTCAGGAGGGACAGAAACAAGGAATGAAACTTCCTGCATCTTTCAGATCTGGAGAAGGTCCTGTGTTCATACTTCTTCCAACTTCATCACTATTCCAATAAATATCCTAGACCATCACATTAATAAAAACACTACCGATAATTCTAGACTGACGTGGAAAATTATGTTCATGGTTTAAAGGTCAATTCACAAGTTGCATTCATATGTCCAATGTACATTTATTGCCATGATAGCAAATGTGATTGTAATAGTTAATGTACTGACAATGTTTAAAATTGAAGTATAACAATTCCTGTTTAACTAGTAAAATAACAGAAGAATTGTGGAATGTTTGAAAGAGGATGAGTCAAAGAGAATCTTAGGGAAGGAAGTAATTTCATTTTAGGTTTGGGTGTCTTTCTGTCCTGATTCAGCAAAGCACTTTAAACATTCTAAAATTTAAGTATGTGTTTGACTTGCATTGAAATCAGACGTACAGATATATGCGCTTTTGTATTTTACGGAGTTTAGTAGCTTATAGAAACTACCCTTTATCAGATTAGTTTGTCAATGTCATACTGTCATAGGGAGCTGTGATGTACAAAGCAAAATTTCTAGCTAATGCCTTTGGGGCAGTGGACTAAATTTTCTTAGTACTAAAGCTTTGATATCAGAGGTCTTCCAGTAGAACTAGTAGAAAATGATGACTCTTCGCTGTTTCAGAATTTGAACACATTTATTAAAGGAGAAAAACTTTGCAAATATAAATCCTTAAGTTATATATTAAAAATTTGGAGTTAAGGATTGCTTTCATTAATGCTTTCTTAGTTTTGGATGATGTAATGTAGATGCCTAAATTCTATACTATTCTTGATTTTCAAAGATTTAAATTTTCAAATGTCTTAATGGATTCCGCTAGTTTATTGAGTTATTCTCATATACTACTTTGTCTTGTGGGCATTAGGAAAAACTGTAGTTAATATAAATTTGACAGACATGCTTATGTGGTGGTATGGTTAGAAGAAAAGAAAGGGATCCATTTGCATTGTGTTCAAATTGGGAAAAGAACTCAAATTACTCTTATGTGTATAGTCACATGCATTAATTCTGTAGCACTGTTTTTTAATGGCATTATAAAGCCATAAAAGAAGCTTTGTCCTCTCAGTTTGCTGTGTTACTTCACAGTTGTGAAGTTCAGTTCTTAAAGAAATATGAGCTTTAAATAGCTATTGAGATGAAATTAATGCAGTCTAATTTTCAAATAGGTAACTTAATTGAAGTACGATACAGATAAAGATAAAAATAGAAATACTTTCACACTTGGCATAAGATTTCTAGTCACAGCACACCTCTTTTCTGACACTGTCACCTGCACACTAAGAGGGACTACAGAGTATTTCATATTTTGAATCTAGATCCTCTGGGTTTTTTACTGTAAAAGACTGCAGTGGATATTTTCTGTTACACAATTCTTAGAAAAGAGCTTTCAGTTCTTCCTCATTTCCATTTCTTTGTCATATCGCTATCCAAGGGTAGAGAAATAAGTCAGTAGGAAATGGTTAGATTTTATATGACAAATACTTTATAGCAAGCACTTTATCTTCAAGTTCTGTAGTATGAAATATCTGGGTTACCTGAAACTTGGCATGAAGGTTAAAGCTAGCATAATGCAGAATAGTATATTTCATTTTGGTGGTTTAGTTTAACAGGTAAACAGTTTGCCAACTCATACTTCTCCATCTCTTTCAGAACGTCTCACTGAATTAGTATGTTCATTTGATGCTCAGGTGTAACGTTTCATGAAAATCGTGAATTGAGACTTTTTCTTTTCAAGTTATAATAATTACTTATTAATTGCTATTTAAGTTTAGGAAGAAGAAATGTAGATTATTTATGGTCTACAAAACAAAATTTTGCCTGTTAAGAGGTGTTTTTATTGTTGCTGTTTTGTAATCCTGTAGTTAGGAGAAGTGATTTATTCTAACAAATTCTTGAAGATAGAGTCTGTAGAAACAGTTCAGATGGTGTTGCTTTACATCATGACATTATGGGGGGAAAAAAAGAAAGCAATGTAATTTATATGCTGCTTGGACACCTGCTAGATAAAAATATTGCAGTTTTATAACAGCTCATGCGTCATTTAGGTATTATAGCACCCTCCTGGTATAAAATGAAAATATAAAAATAACTTTGTAAATTTATTTCTTATTGTGATAATGATGCGAAATTACAAAATTACTTGGATTAATAAGTTTTCTTTCAGGTAGGCCTCAGCAGAGATACCTCATTATAGAAATAAAACTAAAACCTCCTTTCTCTGAATTTGAAATTTTACCCACATTTTTTCTATCTTTCTGTACCTATCAATATGCTTGATTTTACCACCCCCCCCAATCTATTGTTTTATAGATATCATTAAATTCTAGTCTTACTTGCTCTGCAACTATTTGTGCAATTGCTAGTACTAAACATATTCAATGTTAATTTTTTTAAAAACGGAGCAAATAAATACTTCAGATAGTGTGAAATGCTAGAGACATTTACTGCATGAAAAAATTTGGTTTTCCTCATTGTACCATGTAAAGCATCTTTACATGAAGACACTATCAATAATGGGCACTTGATATCGATATTTCTCATTCATTCAGTTTTTATTTTGAAAACAGAATTGTCCTATTAGAGAGTATCTAAATAAAATTTCTCTTAAAGGATCATCTAGTCTTCTGAATGTGAGTTAACTTCAAGGACCATCTTGTATCCTGTTACTTTTGGAGTTGAGGTGGTAAATGGCTCTGTTAATTAATGATTTTATTTATTTATTTTTAGAATCATACTTTTACTTGTTAGAGTTAAAACATTTCAAATAAATGTATTTAGCTACTGGTAGCCCACAGGTGTAGACAGTAGCCAGAAGCCAGCGGCCTTCTCTCAGATCTCCTTTAGGTGTCTTAGATGATGCTGGTTACCAGCAGACTATCTGAGCCAGCTCTGACAGGGGGAGGTTGGCCAAGAGGGTGCTCTCTGGGCCGTTGTGTGGCCCCCTGTAACCATCCTCTTCCAGCAGTTCTGTGACAGTCTGTACCTCTTAGTATACCCTCTCCTGAGTTGCTGGAACCATCCAACAGGAGAGCAGTGGCATAAATTCTCCTTGAAGGTTTTTACTGGGACGGGAATATATTTACTGAAATGTGGTAGAGAAACAATTATTAGTGAACTGTGTGGGGAAATCTGAAAGCAATTTCTTTCACTTGCTGAGAGGGTAGAAGAAACGTTGTAGTTTTTCATTAACCTTTTTGAGGGTCTGGCTCTTTGCTCTGAGTTTGTTGGGTTTTGTTTGTTTTTTTTTTTTTAAATTTAATTTATTATTTTTAAGAGAAAACATTACTGGAACCTTGCATATATAACCTTGTACACTGTAAGCACTGTATGCACCATGTTTCTGAAGGGTTTTGGGGTTGGGTTTTTTTTGTTGGTGTTTTAAATTTAGACTCTTTATTGGTCTTCAAGGCATTTTCAAACTTGATAAAAGAAAGAAATTAAGGAAGAAAACTGCAGGGTTGGGGGGAAGCACTGAACCAAGACACATTTTAACTAATATTGTTGGTAGTTATTGCTGTAATATAGGCTAGTGAAAAAAAATGGATCTTGGTTTCATGAACTGTTGTAGTTTCCAGAATCTCCTGAATAAAAATAAAGAGTAGACTGATAATACTTCGTCTAGTGAGAAAACACAAATAGAATTTCCCTGTTCAATACCTGAACAAAAAATAAGCCCTAGGGTCTTGCTATAGGCTGCAGTTTTCTATTAATGTATTTTAATGAACAATTGCTTCATGACCAGTTGATAAATTGACAAATGGTTGGCCTTTATGTCTTTAAATAAAAAAAATATTTTGATGACACTGAATTTTGTTAGCATAACATCACCAATTGAGTTCTAACAGTGGCATTAAACACAACACTAAAAAGAGATTACTTTTGGTTTTATTCTCAAGCTTTCTTGTTTTTCTGTTGATATATTTACTCATTTTTAACACATTTGTTCAAAGAGGGTTTTGAGAAAGTTTAGCCTTTTGGATGGATGATATTGCTAGCTTGAAAATGCCAGGTGTCTTAAGAAACATACTTGATTCCGGATTCTATAAATGCCTGAGCCAATTCAGAGAAGTACAAGAAATAGTTTGACTGAGATTTATTACACTGTATAAGAATTTATCAAAATGAGATTGTTGTTTTGATGGGGCCTGGAGACTATACCCTTTCATGTGTCTGTAAGCATACAGTGTGCTCTGGGCTTGTATTCTAAGAAAGCACAGACAAAATCTTAGTAGCTATAAGGCTGTGATATATAAACTACCTTCTTACTCAAAGTAAAAGGTAAGACTTTTTTCAGAAATTAACACTTGAATAAAAACCTTATTTGCAAAGCGTAGACAGCTTGCAGGTCTTCTGGCGACTCGAGAAGGATGGCACAGCTGCCAAGCAACCATTTATTTACTGAGCAGGTAGGCTGTGCAGTACTCTGCAGAGTACTGCAGAAGATGCCTTGAGTGTCAAAAAATTAGAAATGCTAATGAAAATGTTGCAATTGTCCACATAAGTTTGTGCCAGACTGAAGGCATTGGTAGGACCATAGCTCACCCTTAGCTTGTCTGCTGCTGAGTGGTTTTGCAGCAGGGCATTTTTCAAATTACTCTGTCAAAAAACATTACTCACTTTCTGGAATGATTGAAATGAACCCATAGTTGGAGATGGAAATGCATCAACTATTTCAGTAGAGAAACAGAGTAATAATCACAATTATGTAATAAATCTCTGTTTATGGAAAGATAGATTTCAAAATTGACAGTTCCTTAATTTTTTTCTCTGCATCTCATTCTCTTAAATTCTTCTTTGTTCCACTGAATGGTAAATGTACAAAAAATCTCACAGTGGGATGGGAAAAATGGCAATTACATGTACTGTATATCCTTGTTTTGTTGTATAGTGCTAGCCATACAGAAACTGGCAATACAAGTAGGATGGAAATTTTAAGCTTGAGTAGTTTCAATATTTATTTAGTTGATTTTTTGCATAATGTGGTACTATTTCGCATATTTAGTATTGGAAACTGTACCTAAAACTGTTTCATGAAGCAGTAGTTACTGAAAGGCCGGTGTATTCATGTCATGTTTTATTGTGACCTTTGCCAAGGTACCAATTACCCTGTAAAAATTAATACTTGTTATCTAACTATTTTTTTTTAATCACAAAACACTGAGAATGACTCAGCAATTAAATGTTTAATTAGCTCCCATTTCAGCTTCATTTTGAGGTTAATGACTTGATGTCTTTTAAATAGACAAAAACTGATACAAGAATTACACTAGACTGGTTGACCAAGATGGTGAAAAAATATTAGGCCAGCTTAGAATAACCGGAGTTTATTTCTGCATTTTCAGGTTCGTCTTTGAATAGCACTACTGTCAGCGTTATTTAGGATGGGATGCATTGTGTGGTCTCAGACGTTGATACAGCTCTCATTAAAGCTCTAAAGCCGTATTTCCTTTATTTTAATTGACTTGGATCAAACTCTGAGTGGTTTTGTTGTTTGGTTTTGTGTTTTATCCCAGTGTTAACAACTGGAGGCTATTTAAATGATAGATAATTTAGGACATCAGAAGGATGTTATGTTGATTGCAGCAGCACCAAACTCAGAATATAGTAGTGTTTTATCTGTCCCTAAATCATGGCAGGTAACCATGGCGATCATATAATTTCCAACAGCTCATGGAAAATATTTGAAACATCTTAAGTGAGCTGTCCCATTAATAATTAAGAATATCAGTGTTTTGCCATCTGTTACATACTAGCAGTGTATATGAAAGACCAGCAGTTGTGTGAAACAATTTAAAATGCAAGTTGGAATGAACCTGACTTGTAAAGTAAAACTTCAAAAAAGCGTAACATAAAATATAGTATGTCAGACTCTGCTTTTTAGTTTTACAGCTTTACATCTTCTTCTAATATCTGTTGAGAGTCTATAAGAGTTGCATTATGTATTCTCATTTTTAGAGATTTGTAATTTGATATTAGCATTTTGCTGTAGGCAGAAACTTGGCAAATTCTCAGTTGGAAAGAATTTCATAAAATATTTTGGGATATGCTAATTTCAGATTAAAAATATTTTCCCAGATGTGTTTTGATGCTTCTCCCATCTGAAGCAGTTCGGCTTGTTAACTGAAGTTTTGTGGACTCTTAATCAAAACCACATGCTCTTGAACTGTGGACAAGGAGGTAACTTTGACAGTAGTTTGTGCAGAAAAAGTAGTAGCTTTCTCTCCTGGTTTGAGGTAGAATATAACCAACTTTCTTTTTCAGAAAATATGCCTACAAATTGATGGTGAATGTTAGTATGTTAAGTCTCCATTAACAAGTTGTGTCTGATACAAGTTTCTGCTCCATAAATTGGTGGAATGTTTGGCCAAGGATACCCTACAGATGTATATCAGAATCTGTCCATATTCTTTATGTAACTAAGTCCCTCTCTATCTCTTTCTTTTAACAGAAAAGATATATTCTTAGTCAATTAGGAAAGGCAATGGATTATGGTTGAGGAAATGTATCCTGGCATGTGCTAGTTCCTTTTCTGTGCACAAATGCTTTCATAGATTGTTAATCAGGTGGTGCTTAATATGTGAGGCTTTCTCTTTTCTCGGATGGGAGCTGCTTTTCAAGTACAGTAAGGCAATTTTAGCATCATTACAAAGAGAAATAGTTGGCGTCCATAAATAATCCTTCACACTGAGGATATGTGGCTCCAAAAAGTTTGTCTTTTGAATTGAAAAGAAATCTTATATCTTGAAAGCAGAGCTCCCGCCACCCTTAAATACCCTTTTGCCCTTTGTAGTGACATGGGATCAGTGATTAGGCTGTGGGAGATGTTTTACAAAAAATAGTTAAGAGTTAAATTTCAAGTTTGGTGGGATCATTCATTCAATCTACTACTGGACCTAGTTAGAAGAACTGAAAGGGGCCAGTTAGCTTTGCCTTTTGCTTTTAGAGTTAGTAGGATTTTAGCCAGTTGTTCAAATACCTTCATGGAAAGATATGTGTAAGGAGCATCTAGGGCTTGACTCAAGAAAATGCTTAAACACATGTGCTGACAAATTGGTTATGGAAGGATTTATTACGTTCTATATAAAAATGGAGAAAAACAATATAGAACAGTCTGCTTTTTCTGTAACAATTTCAAATTATAGAATTAATTTGTGTCATATAAACAGTTACAGCTTCTGAAAGTATAGGAACCAAATACATATAGTTTTAGTGCCAATTTTGGTATGTGCTTCTGGGAAAAAAAAATCAGTGCCACAATTATTTAAAATTAATTTTTATAGCCACCTTTGAAATAACTTAATGGTTTTTGTCCAGAGCTCTTGCTAGTGGTGCTTTGTTTGTTTGTTTAAAAAAGCATCATACATAATAAAGGCAGATAAAATTCCTGCATTCCTGCAGATAAAAATCCTATTCCTGCAATTAAGAAGAGGCATTTATGAGTCATGGAAAAGATCTTCATTGTGATTCTGATCCCAACAGGTCAAATGACTATGACTAATGATTCCAGACACAAGGTCTTTGTCCTTGTTAGAGACAAGAATTACTATTTATTCATCTTATCCATGCCATTTCTTCTATACATTTTTCTTACCTGAATTTCCAAAAATACCTTTGATCTTTGTAATAGTTTCCATCCATATTTTTGAGAGCAGGTTTCCTTTTTCTGCAGTTAGCAGGATTTCTCTTCAGTGAGATCCTGAAAGTGTGCTTTTGTTTAGTACTGTTATTTTATCTTCCCATATATGCGTTTATTTTCCTAAAAATGAAACTGTAAAAATGAATGCAAAAGTATATGTAGCTGTAATTTTAACAAAATTACTTCTCCGCCAAAGTACATTGATGTTAAGCATACATAAATCTCTGTATTGAATCTTAGGGAAAGATCTTTGCTGTTTCCTGTGTGAATGGATACGCAAATGCAGATTTCTGTTGACAGATACAATCTCATACAATCACCAAAGATATGTGCTAAAAATATGGGGTTTTTCCACTGATGCAAATCTAAATTTTACTTTTTGCTTGTAAATAAAAATACTGTTTAGGAATTGGAATATAAAATACTAACAAGATTTCAGTTGTAGATAATTGGGTCCAATGAAAAGAGGGTTCCTCTATAATTTGGCCATGCTTTTAACCAGCTATGTTTTTCTATTATCAATTATTCTATTTGCTATTTTGTGACAAAACATCTTTATTACTGCAACAATTTGGCAATAACAACTCTGTGGTGAAATAAGTCCTCTGAGTAGCTGACCTGCTGTTGCAAAATGCACTTTGATGATAAAGTGTAGACCTACAGCTGAATCGTTTTGACCTTGGTTTACATTTCTTCTGGTAAGGACAATGGGCATGGTACAGAATTTCATGGTAGATCGCTCAGAGGTGGTTTTTTTTGTAGAGATAAGATTTATATCAGGCTATAAGAGCATTTTTAACCGTTTACAGACTGCGTTTAATTTCTGAGATTTTCTGTATTTCACTTAAATAAATGGCAGAAAAATAGCTATATTATAAGCGCTAATTTGATCAGCTGTAAATAGCAAAAATGCGTTCCCCAGGCATGGTTTGGCATTCTTAATTAGAAAACTCCTTTGTGCCATTGTTATCTGTAGCTAATGAGATTTTTTTACAATAACATAAGGGATAGAAAGTTCCTACATTCAGCATTTTGCTCCTGTGTTTTTAACAAAGTGGTTCTGCATGTGAAAAAAGATATTTATTTAAATGCATCTGCGGTACTGCAGCCATACTAAATGAAGGCAGCTTCTGCTTAAGAGAAAAGTTTAACGTAATTGAAATTATTTGACTGAAAATACTGTTGTTGAGGATTTGTGACTAAAAAAACCTCAGAACTGAGAAAGTGCTAATGAGTGTGGTACTTTGAAAAAGGAGATTTTCTTTAGAGATTGAACACATAATTGGTGGAAGTGATGAAAGGAGAGTCAAGGAAGTGTAGTGGGGGTGAGGCCAGTTCTTTGGAACATCTCTAGGCTGAAGCTGTGTCTGCACTAGGACCAGACTCGTAGAACAAAGCAGTGCTCCTCCATCCTCCATTATACCCAGTGGAATAAGACCAGGGGAGGGGATTACTCTGTGATTGAAATGGTCTCACATGCCAAAGATCACTACTACTCACGTGGGTAAATCTTTCAGAACCAAAGCTGTTCCACAGCCTTTTTCTTCTCTGAGATCTACGTGCCATGCTTTCTTGTCTTCTGCCACATACAGCTGATGGTAGCAAATTAGTGTCCATACCAATGTGATGATGTGATACTTTAAATTCTTTGAGTGAGAACATGGGAAAATAAGGCTGTTTCTACAGCTAGTCAAAGAAACAATAGGAATAAAAATGTTAGTGAAAAGAGGAAAAATATTAAAATTTATGTTAGTGATTTAGTTGATTAGTATTACACTACACTTTCATTTATTATTAGCATTCCATTTTATTCTAGTATTTTGTGTTATATTATTATATTATATGTTATAGTATTATTATATTAAAATTTTTGCTTTAACATTTCCCAACAGCTTGTATAGACTTCTGTTCCACACATTTGTCCAGACCTCGCCAGTGCAGCGGGGCACGGAGCAAGCTGTTGCTTTGTTCCGTTTGAGTAGTAACTGTACTCAGTTGTGGAGTACTGGGTGAGTGACTCTGCAGAGTGCATTGCATGAAGTGTCAACAATGCAGTTTTGTTTTTTAATAAAGCACCATTTTTCAAGAGTTTTCAGACTTAATTTCTTCATTTATCAGTAAATCAATTAACACCAGAATCACTTGCTACACAGTTTGTGTGTGTAGTTTGTGTATGTTGCTGAAAAATAATGTGTCTGATAGAAATAGAAAACCATATAATACGTAGAGCCTTTTTATTTTCACACTGATTATTACATGTATTAATATAAAACTGGAATGTGAAACACAGCTAGACACATCTGCGTAAGTTCATATCTAGAAATCAAAAAACTGAATCTATATATTTTGAAATTTTGTAAACTTAGTTAAGCAGCACAAGTACTGCCTAAGTTTTTGACAGCTTTGAGGATGTATGTTTTCAGCAAGTTATTGTCATTAAGCAATTCAGCAATTACATGTCATTAAGTAATCACATGCAAATAAAAGAGAAGAGCAGAAGAGACTTCCTTAAATTATTAAAAATGCTATTTTTAGTATAAAGGATTAGTTTCCAATATTTGCAAATGTACCTTTCTTAACATTGGTTGGGTTGTTTTTTTTTTTTTAATTCTGTGAATTTAAATTATTACTTTGAGAAATGTCATTCAGAATCTTTTCTCATTTTCTTATGTCTCTGAAAAATATTGCTGTTCCTGGTATCTTCTAATGAGGGATAAGAACAGAACTAAATGTCAATAAGGGTTCTACGACTCTACAGCAGTCCTGAATTCAGAGGAACAGCCTGGCTTTGATGATGAGTTAGTCGGTTTTACGTAAGGAAGGAAAAATCTTCGGATATACTTCCATACATGGCAGCATGGCTCAAACCTTCTTAGTACAACAAATTTATTCAGTGTTGTCAAATGTATTTATGGTGTCTTGTTGGTGGGTTGTCATTTTTTTTAGCAAGAAACAAGAATTTGTTTCAACGGCTTTTCTTGGATAAATAATACACGTTGGATAGACACATCTTATAGGTAATAGTCTTCCTTTGAGAGCTGTAATTGTCTAATAATAGTTTTGGATTCATGCCCAAAGAACATACTCTGACATTTAAACCAGGTGATCAAAATGCCATTTCTGAGATACAGCATACTGCCTGTAGCATGAATCAGCCAGCACCTGATTTCATTGTAAACCTATTATGTTCTTATGTTAGTGTGAAATGTGTAGACTTTATATTGTAGTTCATTGTAATTGTGATCCCTCAAGGAAAAATTTTAAGCTAAATGTAAGTTACAGGATGCATGGTGTTGTGTTGGTTGTTAGACTCCTAATTTGTAAATCACTCAGCAGAATGATTATAGAATCATAGAATAGATGATTCTAGATAGAATGTTTATAGAATTCTTTTATTTATTGGGGCCAATATAGTATAAAATCCTGAGACCTAAAATATTACAGAAAATTCTGTAAAACAGTTTTATGAGAGTTGTGATATAATCTTTAAAAAAGCAATTTACTATTGGAAAACCCTATTACAAAGTAATAATTTATTAACATAAAAAAGCTGGAGAAATACTAATCCATTCAGGGGTTTGTGTACCCAACATCTGAAAAGAATTGTTAAGAAACTGTGGGAATAAGTCAGTATTTCTTTCTGCAAAGACTGGTAATTCTGGATCTCAAAAAGAATAACATAAGTTGTTACACCACTGCCTCTATGCTGCTGTTATACACTGTCTTTCTAAGATTGTAGTATTTCATGGAGATCTACTATTAGGAAAAGAATTCTCCATAGAGGAGACATTCTGCCAAGGAGAGAATTCAGCATACTCTCAGTGGATGTTTTTGTGAAACAGGTTTTTATTAGGTTGCATGATTTTCCTTTTTCTCTAGAAGGACAGGGGTTGTTTTATGTACTGCCAATATATTTCTCTGTAATAAACAGATCATCAAAAGATCAAATTTAGTGTTTATTAGCACTGTTTAGTTACACTATAGAATTGCAAAACACATTCTTTGTGAAATTTATATTTTTTCCTTTCTATTTTTAGGATGCAAAATTTGTTGAAGAGCGCCGCAAGCAGCTACAAAATTACCTAAGGAACGTAATGAACAAAATTATTCAAACTATGCCAGAATTCACAGCCAATCCTAAAAAAGATACTCTTATTCAGCTGATGCCCTTTTTTGTGTAAGTATCTGTCAAGTAGTCGAGAAAATACTTTCTTCATTATACTTTATTTCAAATATAATGCCAGCATCTCCCAAATCTTTAAAACAGTGCTTTTTTAAATAGAAGACTCCTGTTCAAATTATAAGTGCTTTTTTATACCTAAATGAATATATGCTATATATAGGATTTTTTGTCTATTTAAATGGTGACTTTGAAGGAAATTCACTGTGTAAAACTTTCAGTTATATTTAAGTGACCTCAAAATCTTGCATCCATACATGATCTTCAAATATTAGGTATTTTTGATTTCTTTTATTTGGTCTTTTTCAGCTTTATTTGATCTTTTTCAGCTTTTTTCAGCTTTGTTTTGCTTTTGTTTGTGTGGGATTTGTAGTTTTGGTTTTAGGTTTGTTTTGGGAGATGAAGGTGCAGCACTACTAGGGTACTTACTAACTAAATTTAAAAGTTAAGTTATTGAACTCTTTGTAGCTGAATTTTGTAATCTGCAGACGCTGTGTTCTGATTTCATTAACATTAACATAGAGTATGTCCAGAAATAGATTAACACAGTCATCTGTCAAGAATCTCAAAACAAAACCTTTGATATGCAACCATACAAGGGATATAATCTGTTAAAATCTTTCCATTTTGCTGTAAATATTGTTCTTTACAGTGTTTATAAATGATATTTAGAACTGCTTAAGAAATAGTGTTAATGAATATTTGTTTTTGAAAGTGGTGTTAACTTATTTCTTTCAGAAATAATTTTCCAGTATAATGGCGTTTCAGTACTACACTTACTAAAATTATGTATAGATTTATATGTATAGATACGTTAATACTAAGCCATCATATTAAATTTGCTGTCCGTAAATCTCTGCACAGGGATTGTGCATCCAAGTCTGTGAATCAATTTGAAGAATCAAGACCAATTTAAAATGAAAATGTTTCAGTAGAAGAGTGCATCCTTGGCTGTGCTATTTACATGGTATTATGTGGAGTTCCAGATTTTCAGCTTGAAACTTTATTTCAAGAAGGCTATATTTATTAGAAAATGTAATAGATAAATGGAAGAATACCAAGGTGTATTTTGTGACATTCTTTTTTTTTCCAATTTTTCCTGGATTTGAAGAATCAAAAATCAAATTGATGAGACATCTTGATGATGTTATTATAAATGGCAAAATTATGTTTATAGGGACAAACATCTCAAGACACTTACCTTTTTCCCTGTTAAAACCTACTTTGTAGAGTTTGACTAAGGGCTGTAGACTGAAATGGCTGTAAGTACTTTCAGTTGAGGAGCCAGTATGTGGATTTTTGTTAAGTCATTTTAAAGAAATTGTCTTTCATATTGTACTTGACTATGTTTTTTAAACAATGGAGGGGCCAATACAAAATACACTTGCAGTTGAATTTTCAGCTCATTTAATTTTTGTGCTTCCTGTCCAATTATATTTTATTGTGAGGTAATTAAGTACAGCTGTGTGAGGTAGTGAACTGATAATTTCATGTCAACTTCTTCATAACTTGCTGCTTTAAACATAGAGCAGGAAGATAAATTCTAACCAGTGCTATTTAAGGTCTAATCTTTTCATTGTCTTGTTACAATTGATTATCCTGATTTCCACACAGACAAAGGGTAATGTGCAATAACATCTGCAAGTTAAGGCTAGCTAGTCTTTCCTCGTTAACCAGTTTGCTTATGAAAGAAATTAAACGCCAAGGTTTGAGGGGTATAAGATATTTTAATAAATGATGATTATGGTTTCAGGTGTACATTGAGTTGCTGTAGTAATTATCATTACCTCAACAGTGCAAGTGGTCATAAATATAGCAACACAGCGAATATTAAAATATGGCAAAAAGGGACAGCAGTTTCAACCAGAGGCTATTAGTTTAAGAAATACTGTGGATACCCTAGATAGAAATATTAATATGAAGCTTTGACCTTAATTATGGAAAACATATTCATAGTAGCAGTTCATTACTTGAACTGTGATGCATTATGTACATGCTTTAATAAGAATTATTGTCTTTTCAGATTTTTATTTAATTTCAATTATTAGAATTTCACATATTTTTTAAACAAATCTATCATCAATTGTACAATTCAATAGTGGCCATAGTGTGAGATTTTAACTATGAGAGAGAACAGTACTGATATAAAAGAAAAGATACTACTTTTCAGGTGGTTTGGATTTTTCCCCTCTTAATACACTTTTGTTACAGAAATACTTTATTACAGTATATTTTTATTCTACTTTGATAAATATTTCAAGAATAATTTATTTATATTCTCTTAGCCTATGTTAAAAACAGGAAGAGAAAACAAATTTTCTCTTCTGTCTCAGTTAATTGTTAACTTCCTTCCTGATAGTTAATCTCATCTCTTTTATAAGTGTGTAAACAAATTCATGGTTTGTTTATTATAAAAGTGCCAGGTATGATGACCTGCACAGGAAAAGATTTAGAATCACAATCCCAGGTGATGTGTTCTGCTGATAATGCCCAAGTCAGAGGCCATTATGCTATTCTGCTGACGTAAAATAACAACTACTAAAAAAAACCCAAACCAAACAAAAGAACTCCAACCTTATTTTTTCTAGTAAATATAATGCACTGGGTGACATAGATACAATTCATTTTGCAAAGAGCAAAGTTTTATTGAGAAGACAGCACATATAAGTAACCCATTTTCTCAATATGGGTACAATTTAGTATTTGAAACATTGTAATACAAAATAAGGTCATTATCTCTGAGGAAGATTATTTGTTCAAGGAGATTTAATAAAGGAAATTTGCTAGCAGCATTTGTCAACAATTTGTAAACACCAGTATGATGCACTGCATTGATGCTAGCCTTTTTGAGGTATAGCTATATGATAGGTTGCAAAAACACTGTTTCTTTTTAGGGAGGGTTTTGCATTTGGGAATTTAATAATTCTTAACACATCACATGAATCAACAGACTACAGTGGGTTCAAGAATATTCTTTGATATCTGGACATTATGGCAAAAAAGTTCTGTTCATCTATGTGTCTGAACTATTTCCTTGGAGCTTTTTTCTCACACAATAGATGTATCTTCATTCTCTCTTAGCTAGAGTAGGTAGTTCTCTATAGGAATATTAGTGGCATTCTGGAAAAGCTTAGCTGTTAAGCAAAATAACTATATACCTCATCTACATTAGTGAAAGTGGGTTTTTAATGCATTTTTCTTCTGAGATGTCGGACTCTTCCTCTGCAGCTAGAGCAGGAGTATTAAATTAATATAAAGATCATTCAGACAATGATAGAAGGAACACATTTTAGAAAGTATCATTGTTGATGATAGGCTGTCATTTGAATTCTCAATGCCCTTTATTTTCTGAGAGTCGTGACCTGGCAATTTTGGTGAATAAGAAAAAGCATCTAAAAGAAAATGTATTTCAGTTCCACTGCGTATTACCATCTTCTCCAGTATTGTCCTTTGTTAATGGATTTTGAGCTTTGTCAACAGAAGATCTTGAACATGACGGACTCTGTGAAGCATTTAGTACATTACTCAGTTGTAACTTTTGTGCTGTAACTATTCTATTCTGTTGGGTTTAATAATATTTTAGTTGAATAAGATTTTAATATTAGACACTGTAAATATATATAATAATTTAATATATATTTAACGTGCTATATAGCACAAATGTGTGTATAGTTGTTGATTACATCTTTATTAATGAAAGAATTAGCATTTACAGAACATTGAGATATTAATCATAGGACTGTGTTGTAGAAAGTAGTGATGCTTTAGTCCAGGAGAAAAAAATATAGTCTTAATATGTATAAAAATTCTGTAGGGTATTAGATCTGTCTATTAGGAAGCAATGAAATACAAAATAATAAAAAAAAATTATCTGGTCTTAAAGAGTCTCTTCTCACTGTAAAATTAAATAACCACACTTCGTTATGATAATGAAAAATCCCATAAAGGTTATGTCTGATTAGGTATCCTATAGATGGAAATTACAGGGTCAGTTCTAATAAATCACTTTTAAAGAATGATTTAGGTCCTAGAATTTGAGTATAGTGAACAGAAAATAAAATTAATGTCTCTAAGACTGAACCCACTGATTAATCAACTAAAATCTTTGCTGTGAGGTTGTTGATTTGGGGATTTCTCACTTCCAATTTCATACAAGCAGGCACAGATCTGATGAGGCAAAATATTTAAACTGATCTGTATGGAATAGCCAGGCACTCTTATAAAGAAAGAAGTCACTTTTATTCTGAAACTCAGATACACTTAACGGTTTGCAGTAAAATAATGTGAATCAGTTTGCTAGCATTTATCTTCATTATTGTATCAAATGCTAGTGGTTAATCATAGAAATGTAGCTTGGTTTGATTCTTTACGCTGTGAATTGCCATTAATGTATTCTTTCTGTTGTCAGTCTTTATCATTTGTAATCTTGGTTTATACTTTTTTCAATTTTAATGCTGCATGAGCTCAGTCACAGGTTTGGTCAAATAGTTTCCTTTAAAGTCCATTTTCATGTCATAATGTAAAAAAGACTCTGCCTCTGCTAATTTGTCTTTTTATGTGCTGACTAACAAATTATTTGTAATTATAAAATTGACATCATAAGTTATTTTTTCCAGTCCATGCAGAGGAAATCTTACATCAAGATTTGGCACTGCTGAATTAGATTGCTACATCCGCTAGATGGTAAAGGCCCATCTCTTAATACTTACTTAAATTAACATTTATTTGCACTCATGATTGGTGCAAATAAATAAAAGTTGTTATAACAGCTACACTTGTGTTTTAATCACATTTTTATCAATGTATCTGAAAAATATCATGCACATTATAGCTCTTTGTAAATACATATTTAAGAACAGGAGGGATCTTTGGCAGCAGGCAGCACAATTCTTTGGGCCATATAATTGATTCTTTCAGAAAATAGGTTATATGATTTCAAGTATGTGAAAAGCTAAAACCTGTAAAAAGTTGTGAAAGAACTACACTAGAATGTTGTGATGTTCTATTTTTCTGTCTCTGTGGTTTCTGTATCAAATATCTTCAATTTTAGAAGATAAAAATTTTCTTCCCATCACCATCATAATAGACACAATCTGAAATACAAGAAAAATAACTTTTTGTACTGTAAAGGTGATTAAACATTCCAACAGGTTGCCCAGAGGTTGTGGATACTCAATCCTTGGAGATATTAAAGACTGGACAGGACATACTATGTTGACTATACTTGGGCAACCTTGTGCAGAGGGATTGGATAGGCAATCTCCTTGGTTGCCTTCCAACCTCAAATAGTCTATAAAGCTATGATTTCCCAAAATCTGAACATGCAATTTAAACTTGAGTTGTGTTTTATGTAAATCCCGCACAAAAAAACGTTAGCTAATACAGCTGGCTAAACAGATGTTATATGTGAACAAAAAAAAAATCCTAAATAGTGTAAAAGTAGTAAATAGCATTTGTAGCTAAGCGATGCTATTCAAATAAGAATACTGCCGCTTCATTGTCTCTTTTGTTTCAGCAATGCAAATGTTTGGATTAAAATATATGCAAGAATGGTATAAAAAGAATTTGGTGAATATTTTTGCAGATTACTGTGCTGACTATTTTTTAATATCATTTTCTAGGCCACAGCTATGTTACAACAGTTTCTAGATAATTATTAATTATACATTCTGCTGAGCTGCAGAGGTGGGCATTTGTTTCTCTTGTGGTAACTGCTTGAATGTACGTTTTAAAGAAAGCAGAGAATCTGCTCAGTAAATCATAAGAAAAAGAAGTTAAAGCAGATTCTGAGAAACTGATGTCTGCAGGATGTGTTTGAACACAAGAGGAGTCATAAGTTCTCTGTGATGATTAGAGGATTGTAATGTTAAAAAAAATATGTTGTCTTCATTTCACTGGATGACATTACTGGCAATGTTTGGTAGCAGAAGGCGTGTTCTTAGGTGTTTTGTCTCAGTTGTCTTTGAGTCAACAGGTTAAAATGGTAGAGAAAAACTCACTGTTTCTACCTCTCTTTCTCTTTTGTAAATGGTTCCTCCTTCCTGGAAGGTAGAGTTATGAGAAGCATGGTATAGAAATACAGGTACCGACAGGCAAATTTCAGTACAAACCAATCAGCCACTGAAAAAAAAAATTAATGTTGCTGTGGAAGTATTCTTCTAAGATTTATTTTTCACTGCACAGTATGTAAAGCCAAGTATCTGCTTGTGGTCTTGCAGACCACAACCTTAAAATGATGTGGAAGAATAGATGTTTGGTGTTAGTGGGTTGAAGAATTTTGGTTTGGTTTGGATTTTATATCTAGTTCAGTTGCAATTGTCAGTGTGTCACTGAGAACATTTAAATGTGAATATTGAAGGCATGAAAGGTAAAAAGAATGCTGACCTCTATACAATACCATTGCTGGTATTAAAATGTTGCTTTCAAACATAAATTAAATAACTCTTTTAAGAAAATTACTGTGAGGTTCCTATGGATGTTGTTTCTCTGTGTTTTAAAGAAATTGAAAATTGACCCTTTCAAAGTTACTTTCAAAATATTTTAGAGGGATAAAATCATTTCCTTAGACTTAGTTAACTACAAACTAGTCTATCAGTTGTATTTCGTTGAATAGCTTCATATCTCTACAAGAGGAATAGTTTACAGCAGAGATGGACACTGTTTAAGTATAAAGAATGAGCTAAAACCTTTCCACAGAAACATTTGTGGAATATTATTTTACAATAAGATCTTTGAATACATAGGCATTAATATATTTATATATAAAGGTAGAGGAGAAAGAACTATTTAAAACAGTGCTTTTACTGTGTTCTTGGCCAGTGACAGTATTGAGATGAGGTTTTAATGAACTAATAAAATTTTTAAAGGAATTCTAGATTTATAAATTTCTCTGTTTGCAGGACTTGAAATCTCAAATGAGGTGAAAAATGTTTTTGTAATCTTATTCTGCTCATGTCATTTTCTAATATTCTCTGCCTCATTGTATGATTTACAAGTTGTCAGTTTTACAGCTACAGAGAAATTTATAAAATATTCTAATTATTTTCTCCCTTTAGGAATTACTTAGCTGGACTGATAGTACTGTATTTATATCAGCACTATAGCTCTTATTTAACTTGTCTTTCTGGATGAAAAGCTGCAAAGGATGATTCTATGAAAGAGGAAAATAATTCTAAAGTGTGTTTCTTTAGCATGTAAGCAAAATAGCAGAAATTATAGCTAATACAGAATTTGAATGAATGGGAATATTTCCTCTAATTTGAATTCCATACTATCTATATGTTACAGAAATAAGCAAAAGCCTACACACATACAAACATCTGTATTGACCCTGCAGTGAATGTTTTTGTTTTATAATTTTATTCTGCAGAAAAAGTTAGCTTGGGATATTTTCAGGTATTGATAAGACTATGTATACGGGAGTGCTGAGTACTCATTGCAATGATTACTTTGACATTCATGTAATTAGGGTATGGTTATATATTTAGTTAAGCATTACATCAGTTATGTAGGATGTGTGGTATTTAGTTATATATGTGTTTTGGGAAATACTATTTAACGTAAGTTTTATACTGAATTTTTTTTCGGCATGTTCTATAACACATGTTGGGTCTGCTGGTGCAGACCAGAAGTTCTTGGAGCAATTGGAAATGAGACCAAAATTGTCCTGTCCGTTCAATTTGCAGTGTATGTGGTGCCTTTGTTCTGCTGCTAGTGCATTATTAGATAAACAGTAAGATTAAAAGCAAACAAATATGCAGTTCCTGAAATACTACAAAACAATATCGATGCTAAGGAAGTTATAAATGCAATTTTGAATAGATTATTTTCTCAAAACATGAGCTGGTGATGGCATTACACTTCTTACAGCTATTAAACATACAAATGTGCCTTCTAATAGAATAAATGAGAATATTAAGTTAAGGCATTCTAAAGTACTGTGGTTAGTGACCAGATTTTTACCTGATTGTATCTGTTGAAGTGGCAGCTTGTGTTACCAGCTTGGCACAAAATGACTTGAGTTACTCTTTAACAGATCTCAGTAACGCTCTACAACAGTAAGTACGTACTGTGATAAAGAGGAATATAATTTATGTGAACAAACTAGGAATAGTATTTGCTTAAATATGTGACTTCTAATTAGTAAAGCACCTCCTAATGCCAGAAACATGCTAATGAAACTAATTTATTGCTATGTTAACTGAGTGATCTACTTATAAAACTATGTAGAGACATTTCACAATATTTGTCTTTCAAAAGAACTGTGTTGCCAAGCACTGATGATTGTTGAAGTAAAAATATCTTAGATATCTAAAATTTGATAAGCGTGTTCAGATAATGCATGATGTTCCATTACAGAAATGTACTATTCTTCTGTGGAATTTTTGCTGATGGTAGAATTAAAATATTTGGAGTAGATTGTTCTTAACAAACATAGAGTTGTCTCGCTGTTATTCTTGGTTTCTGCATTCCTCACTTTTTAACTGACAGTTTTGTTTTTAGTCTCATAATCTATGATGTTTGACATTAAACCTTAAAAAAGCATCAAGCCTGTTTTGATCTAACTGAAGTGTGAAGAAGTAGGGCAAAGATTGCTTGGTCAAAGTATATGAGAATTCATACTTTAGTCTTATTTTGTGTTTTGGCACATATCTAAATTGAAGATGTGTATTACATGACATTCTACAAATGTATTAAATTTTCCTTCTCCTGCTCTGTGTAGTTGAGAGGGTTTATGAATGTTAGAGGAAAATGAGGAAGTTAAAAAATATAGCAGTATAGCAGGGAAAGTGGAAATAGGGATAAAGAGGGCAAGAACATACAGGGAGAGACACAGGATGCTTAATGGTAAAAGGAAGATGGGTTGACTATAGCAAGGAATTCTGGAGAAATCCTGGTACTTGAGGCTTACTAGAAGCTTTTGGCTTTATAAAGTTAGTATTATCCAAACAAATAAAGATGATATTTTACTTGTCGTCCATCTGGAGTTTTACAAGTTATTTGTTAAATAATTACAACCTTGATCCTGGCTTTAAAGTATAGGACACTAAAAACTTGAACAGTCATTGGAAAAGCATGTTGAGTCTTTAAGATAGCATTTCTGGCAACCCTGCTACTCCTTTCCATGTCCTAAAGAACTGTCCTGCATCCTCCTATTTTGTTCAGACTTATGGTTTGCAAAATTATTTCTTGCTTTATTACCACTGGTTAGTCTTTTTAAATGGTCTGAATCAATCCTAAAATCTGTAAATTGAGCTAGGAAGAGACAGTTACCTGTGGAAGATGATTGCCTCTGTAATGCAAACTATAGTATAGTTTTATTCTTTTGTGTGTGAAAGACTTTGCAGAAGAGTTAAGCGAGCTTTGTTTTAACTTAAGTACAAAATTGCCCAAATCTCAGTTTATCTTTGAGGATTTTTCCAGCATGCTTATGTCAGCTAAGAGTGTGTGTACGGAAAACCTCTCCCTTGAAATACTTACGTAAGGTGTTACCTAAGCTGGGAAGAATAATATGTCTGTACTAGCAAGAAATTTTATTTGCTCTCCTCTCTTTTGATCCCAAGGGGCAGTTTGCAGTACGGAGATGCCATTAAAGGTATTATAGAGATAAAAGCTCCTTAATCTGATTTGTGATCAGAGCAATGATATATCCAAAATTTGTGTTCATGTTCTTGGCATTTCCTTCCTCCTCTACCCTGGCTACAGAGTGGCATTCTCTAACTATTCCACATTTAACAGAACTGACATTTTCTCCATCAATGTTTTTTCAGTGTATGATTTTCTTTTGATAACCATTCTCAGTTAATATATACATTCCAGCCAAAGAGTTTTCAGTCTGTGGTGTCCTAATTTCAGGATAGTTATCATGGTGATACTAGTAGCAACATTCACAGTCTTCAGACAGTTGCTGTAGGAGGAGATATATTCCAAATACCCATCAGCGCTCAGTATACCTGCTGACTTCAACTTGGTTCTGCTGTTAGAAGTTTTACAGAAATTAGCAGTCAAGTAACTACTTGCTAGAGCTTAAGTGATTTAATCAGGAAGAATATTATGCAGAGTTCCTAATGATTTACAGGAGGCACATAAAATTATCAGTGAGATCTCCTTTACTTAAAAATTTTGTAATCCTTTAAATTTCAGATCAAAATTTAAGCAAAGTGAAAGTTTGGATGTTTTGATATTTTAAAAGCTATTTTTGAAGTTGATACTCTTTTTCTCAATTGTTAAAGTTAAAAGGACTAGAAACTCTGTTTGGTTTTCTTAGTTCTTTATTCTTCTCAGGTGCATTTCTGTAAGTTGAATTTCTTCTTCCAGCAGTTGGTTTTATTAAGAGAATGCCTAATGTAAATAGGTTTTATTTAGGTGAAAGAATCTGTTTATGTGCACGTGTCTGACTGCTGCCCACCCATTTTCTCACTCTTGCTCACACTTACTTGCTCTCACTTGGATTTTCTCAGTCTTTCACTTTTAAGGCAGTACTGAGTCAGAAGTCTTTCAGTATTCAGTATAAGTACAGTTGAAAATATTTTCTCCTGCAGATTATTGGTAATAGTGAAAGTATTACAGAAACACATCCTTCTAAACTCACCCTAATGATACATCTTTGTGTTTTATTGTTCCAAGACTAAGACACCTCAAAGAAAAGATGTTTGATCACTTTTTTGCCTTGGTGTGATGCTCAATAAAACTGCTATTTCATACAGCAGCTCCATAATACCATAGGGTTTTATGTATTATATATATTGCCTCATTATTGAATCTTGCCATTAAAAAAAAATTTAAAAATCAACTTCACTTTCAAATTGTATGACTTTTACACTAATTACCATCTCAGTAAAGACAGTGAGACTTGCTCTGCAAAGTTAATTGCTATGAATTAGAATTATGATCATCCCCCTGTACTCAGCACTGGTGAGACCTCACTTCAAGTACTGTGTCCAGTTTTGGGCCCCTACCACAAGAAAGACATTGAGGTGCTGGAGCAGGTCTAGAAAAGGACAATGAAGCTGGTGAGGGGTCTGGAGCACAAGNNAGAGGAGACTGAGGGGAGACCTTCTCGCTCTCTACAACTCCCTGAAAGGAGGCTGTAGAGAGGCGGGGGTCAGTCTCTTCTCACAGGTCACAGATGATAGGACAAGGGGTAATGGCTTCAAGTTGCATCAGGGGAGGTTCAGGTTAGATATTGGGAAATATTTCTTTACTGAAAGGGTTGTCAGGCATTGGAATGAGCTGCCCAGGGAGGTGGTTGAGGCACCATCCTTGGAGGTATTCAAGAGATGAGTTGACAAGGTGCTCAGGATTTGGAATAGTAGTGGATTGGTGTTGTTTTGGGTGTGGTATGGGGTTTGTGTGGGCGTGTGCTTTTTTTTTTATTTTTTTATTTTTTTCCATTGGTTGGACTAGCTGATCTTAAAAGGTCCCTTCCAACCTAGGTGATTCTGTGATTCTGAATTGTTCAACAGGCCTCACAAGTAGGTATTTATGAGCTTATTTCCATCAAGTAGATTTTTGTCATGCTTCTTTGTATGCAAAGTGACCTTTATAGTGCTTATAGTAAGTGGAATTTAGTGTATTCTGTAATAGAATTGAATATGCTCCAGTCTTTATTGGAAGCATTTGAGGGCTTGTGATTTTTAACAGTTGCCTCAGAATAAAGTTTTATTTAATGCTGCCTGAGAAAATAAGAATGTTAAAACAGGCAATACTGATATTTTGTGTCTAAAATATTTGAAACAAATGAGGGAGAGGGATCTGAAATGGTATTTCTTTTACATGTGTGGAAATGTTCTCCATTGCATGGTTTAAAAGAATGGGGCAAAAATTTAAATATATTGGTTTCCTTTATAAACACACAACTTACAAAGGTCTGAAACAAATGGATGTTATGTTGAATAAAGCCATGTTCAATGTTACAGCAAACTTCAGTTCTGTACAAAATGAGCTTTTAACTGTGCTGTGCATTTTCTGATGGGTCTATTTCCATCTGTCTTTTGCAAATAATAAAAAAAAAGCTTTAAGAGTTAGAAAAAATGCCCAGTTGCCTATCATGAAAATATGAAATCACCAATTAACGTAATATTTTTTCATTTAACACATTTATAACATGAAGGAATAGTTTAATGTCACTTCACCATTATCACTTTATTATTCTTGATTATGCCTGGTTCCCAGTTTGTATAAGATAATTGTTTTGCATAACCATTTTTCTTAGTCTAGGCAACGTGGGTCTGAATGGGATGCTAGTCAGTTTAACTAAAGAACTGGTTGGATCAAGATACTTTTAAATGTTTTTTTTTTGGTTGGGCCCCAGGAATTGTGTCATCGCTTTCTGTCATTTTTCCTCCCAGTTAAGAAGAGGCTTAGTAGTGAAAGATCATTCTGAGAGAATAGTTGTTGTTCTCAATAGCATTTACTTCTTCCTTTTTGTCTTGGTCTTTTAGTGCTTGCTAATAAACTCAGCAAGTCTTTAGCAAGAGAGAGGTTTTTTTAAACTGTGCAGTTTATGTCCCTAAGATGCTTAGCTTGTAGAAGTGCAAGAAGTGGTTAAGGTTTTTCACATAAAATAACATACAGCCAGTTAAAGTTTTTTGGCATTACAGCAGTGATCCTGTTTCCCTGGTAACAAGCAAGTCACATGCATTCCCTTGTTAAAAACTGAGCTCTTTATATATTCAGGCATTTCTGTTCTGTAGCAGGTGTTTCTGAAATTGGTAGCAATGCATGGGCTCTAGAGCCAGTAAAGAAAGTTTCAATTTTGAGGCTGGGCAAAATAGGGAGAATACAATTGTAATTCTCTTCTTTACTTTGCAAGTAACATAAAATTAAACCAGAAAAGAGACTTGCAAAAATATAATTTTAATCTCTGCCATCCCTGTTTTCCTGTCTTTCAGTGCTCAGCTCTTATTTTAAAATAGATGTGGACATCACATGTCATTTTAGTAGATAACTAGTAAGTTTTTAGAGACCCAGCCATGGCACTGAAGGAATATATGAATCCATTTGCAGAATTCTATAGCTGAGGATCTGAATGTGTATCAACTTTTTCTGTTGCCCATCAACAAAACTACATAATTCCTAATAATATACTTACTGCGTATTCCCCTAACTGGCAAGTATTTACCCAGATGGATTTGGTGGATTTGGGAAAAAGAATCTTTCTTTCACCACAATTCAGGAAGTCTGGATGTAAAATTCTCCCCTTTTTTTTTTTTTTTCTTCAACTACAGACATGGAAAATGCACAAGCAACTATCTTCTGTAACTTCATTATCTGCATATTTTTAAATAAACTTGTGCTCATGTAAGCATTCAATAGATTCTAAGGTAATTTATATGTTGATTTCTTTTCTCCCATGCAGCAGTATATATACACTACTCATCCTGAAACCTTAAAATCATAAAATCCATATTTCCTCAACAAGAAACATTTTCCTTGTACAGTTCTAAAACTCCATTGTCTCTGTTTATTGGTATCAATATACTGCAAGTGGATATATACAATTATGAAATGTGCATGTGTGGGGCATCTGTGCGTCCTCACAAAAGTAACTGTAGGTGGCAATTTTAATCCTATTTAAAATAGAGACATTTGTGATACTAGGCCACTGTACTCATTCTCTAGGTCTAAGGTGTGAAGTCTATGGAAAACTACAGAAATCTGAAAACTTGCCTAGGTAAGGTAATGAGCAACTCTTCCCGATGGGATACTATGGTTGATTCTGACCATATTTGTATCTCTGATTCTCTGCAGTGTTCTGTTAGTCTTTTAGTTGTGTGCGCGCTGCTGCTCAGTCTGTGCACGTTGTGTAGCTCAGCTAGGCTTGCCCGGAGTCTAAAAGTCTGCCTGTCAACTCTATTTATCAATTTACCAATAAACAATATTTACTCTATTTCTCTCTTTGAAATTAAGTCTGAGAGCTTGAGATAGGTGTGTTCTGAGTTCAGCTGGCTCTGTGGTGGGTTAATGTGTTATTTGTATCTGTTTGTCTCCAGATGGAATGCTACAGTGTCATACTTAAATCTTGGATAAAACAAATGCATGTTTATTATTATGTTCTCAGACAGAATAATATTCAGGAGTTGCAAAGTATAACCAAGAAAATAGTAAAACACAAAACAATGTACATAAGACTACTTTCCATTAACCTCCTAGTCTGCCTCTGATTACTAGCAGTTGTAAAAAAAAGAGATTTGAAAGAGATTGACATCTCTACAGGAATGTTAACAACTTCGTGTAAGCACATAGAGCGTGTTTCTACTTGAATAGCTAAGAAATCTTACAGGACATTTACTTTCTTCTCTCGTGTTTTAAACTATAAAGGCTGTATATTTCTGTGCCTTTTCAATCAAAGTCCTAAATACTAATATGGTTCTTTTAAGTGGGCACAGAATTTTCAATACAAAAGGTCCAAAACCATATAGAATATTAAATTAGATCCACATCCACATTTTATATAGTACCCAAGTCATCAAAGAGCACCAGACTGGCCAAAAAAATCAAAGTGCATATTTTTATTTGATATGAAGATATTTTTTTCTCGGTATAATTACCTCCTGGTTAGTAGAATCTGATATCAGACTTCATGACAATTATAAAGCTAAAGTATTGATATCCACTTAATTACCCTTTTTTGCTTTGACAGCAATATTGTCAAAGAATACAAGTTAAATAATAACACCCTTACCCAAAACGACATGAATTCCCTGTAATGAAATAGTGGCTTTGAAAGCTTACTTTTTGGCCTACTAAATCCTGGAAAACAGTTTGTAATATTTATTCTACTTATACTAGATGATCTATCATTGCTAGTAAAGTTTCTCTTTATGGAGATTATTTTAAGGAAATTTGCCAGCTTTAGATATTCATAGTCAAATATAAGCGTATGTAGCTGGGGATTGCATAACAGCTAGTTCAGGAGATATATTTTGGAGACCTTATAGGTAGGGGAAGGGAACCGTCTGCAGGTCTCTTACAGAAAATAAGTGTACCACCATAAAGTGTTTTGGAAACTATTCATATAAACATGTTGTTTTGTAAGAAGCCATCTGGTCAGTCACAGCAATCTGTGTGCAAGTGCAAATGGATATGAGAGCTCTGGGATCCATAACCCTTAGTTACCATTCATGATCTTCAAAACAATGCCTTAGAGGAGACCCCTTTTGATGATGTATTATTCCACTGTGTACAACAATAGCTCAAATGCTCCAAAATTTGATCTCTTTTTTTGAATTGCAGAATACTGGAAAAGCCCATGACATTTCCAGGAAGAGAAAGTTACATTCTGCACATAGCTGAAAGCAGATTTCAAGTAGGTAATGTAGTATGAGGGCTTTCAGTAGATGGGACTGTGCACTTTATTGACAAGTTCTCATAGCCCAAATAGCTTTCACCAATATATTTTTTTAAATTAGAATTTGAAATGTACTGAAGAGGGAAGCATTTATTTAAATTTATGTTCACAGGATGAATAGAAACTGATTAATGGAACTGAATAAAACAAACCAATAATCTCTTATTTTATAATATATTTCTATTGTATTTATGATATATTTGGAAGTTGCATACCATGCAACTGTGACACTTCAAGAGGTTTTTAAAGAAATACTATTCTAAGAAAGGGTGAGGTTATTTCTACTCCTGTCTTTCTTTGATGTGTTGAAAGGAACTGAAGGGCTTCTGACTGACTTTAATCATTCTGCATGCCAAAATACGTCACTGAAAACTACACTAGCCTGGCCTTTATGATATGACCTGGACAGAAGTCAGCCTGGAGATTCATGAAAGTCAGATCTCTCCTTAGAAAAATACTATATAGAATCATAATACTGATAGACACAGTTTCCAAGAGAGAACTCCAGTGGCTTAAATTCAGAGTTCAAGAGAATGTATCATTTTCCCCTTCAATTCTATTAAAAGGGAAGCTTGATTAAGATGTTTGCCCACAGTGCAGACCATCTAAAAATCTTTCTAAAGACTTTCTAAAAATGTAGAAGAATGGAAGAAGTCACAGACCAGTAAGTTTGCATTTGACATACAAAGGCAATATGTTACAGTAGGAGCATGATTTACTGGATTTATTGTTTAGGAACCAGGGTCTGAGTAACATGACCTAACAAGTTAGCCTTGTCACCAAATTGTCTGATATTCTGTAAAATTGAAAACAGTACTTTTTCAAGATATCTGATGCAGAAAAACAAGGAACGATTCCTATCAGTCACTGCGTGCTCTCATTTCCTACTGATGAGAGTCATAGTAGGGCACAGCAAGCATCAGTCAAGCACTGTTTATGTTCTGTAGCCTGTAGATCAGACCTTTGTGCAGAAGTAATCACTCTAGATTAAGGGAAGGGTCCTTTTAATATTGGGTGGTTCTTTGTGACATTTGCAGACATTTTTGGCACAGGATGGCATTTGCAAACAGTTTTGGCATTGTGTATTTATGTAATCCATTGTCAGAAATATTGCAAGCTAAGCTCTCAAACATGAGTTTATGATGTTTGCTACAGATCTCCTGAAATGTCAATGTCTCACTTCAGTTGCCCTTGAGGAATCTGTTACGGAGGAGAGGGGGGAAAAAGCAAGAGGCATAAGTGTTGAAAATACATTATTCTTTAAATTGGAATGCATGTGTGTAAATATACCCCCATATGTAAATTTTACATAATTATAGAATGTTTTTAAAAAAACTAATTTGCTGATGAAACAACATGATTTAATTATTTTTTTCTCATGTAATTGTTAGATTTGTAGTATTGCAAGAAAAACTTTTCTGTAGTGCTTATTTCACTGGGAATAAAACCAAAGATTAAGTTTAATTACTTTTCCACAGTGGAAAAGATTTTGAGGAGTGAAAGAGGCTTTGCTGAGAGATGATATAAGCTTTATTCCTTTCTCTTAGCATATGAAACAGTATGGAATACTCTTGAAAATGTGGTTTAGAAAAATCTGTTTATACGTTCTTATATTGCAGTCTTCCAGTGTTTATTCATACTCCTTTCTGTGCAACACTGACAGTAATGGATAAATGCATCCATTCAAATACATAAAGCAAATCGTCTTCATAAGGGAGGTATCTTTGTATTTGTACATGTACTTGGCTTTAATTCAGACCATAACAAGTTTGTTTATGCCTAACTGCACAGTTTCTCAAAAGGAGGTGGGTTATTTCTTTTCCTCATTTGAAGTTGTATTGAAAAATATTTCAGCAGGCATCAGTTTCTCATGTGAAAACAGCATGAATTAGCTACAAGCCATCACTGAAATTCAAAACATCCTACAGAAGCTTTGTTCCTGGCTTTGTTAATCTGCCAGCTATAAACATAGTCCATTCAATTCTGTTGTATTTCAGTTGCTATTTTTGTGGTGTGTTCTTAAGATGTTTGGCACTTCTGTGGTGATAGCGGAATCCATGAACAGTTAGCTGAAGGATTCTAGAATAATTTGGTGTAATTACAGGCACTCTTCTATTAATAACAGAAATTAGTGATATTCATACATACTTCCCTGGCATATCACTTCATCTTATTAACAAATGAGTAAAGAAAGTGATTCTTGCTAGTTTTTTAGGAATATTCTTTAGACTGCTTCAGAGGTCTCCAAATACATTCTCTGTAGGTACAAATTAGGTGAAATGTCAGTTCTGAAATGCAAAATGACCTGAACTGTTGAGGTCTATGCAGAAATGATTGAAGTAGCTTTATCATACAGTCCTGGTTCATCTGCAGCTTGCAGAGATTGCACATATATCCTCTCCAAGTTTTTCCACTTACTGTTTCAGTACGGCCCTGACCCAGGGACAACATGACTGGAGTACTTTGCATATTTACAACGTTGGTCTAAGTATAACATCAGCCTATTCTTGTCTATGATGATGCAGTCAGAATAGCTGCACATTTCCTTATGCAGATCTACTTTATAGTGAAACAGGCTTCTTCAGTTTACTGTTGCTGAAAAACACAATTTTAGACATAAATTACAGGAAGAATTTGTACTGGGATGGCTGATGTCACCACCTCCAAGAGCAGACCACGGTCATATTTCTTTAAATCTTCACATATTAATTACACAGGCCCCCAGAGCTTGATTATACCAATAGCAGTATGAAGGTTTGTTTTTAGATTAAGATTTTAAAAGTGTGACACAATTACAGTTAATATTAAGAGTTCAGTAAAATACATGATCTGTGGTAAGAAGGAGAACCACTAATGTGTGGGTCTGCAGGGATTGCTGTTCACTGTAGAAAGTGTTAGAGATCTGTGCCTTGTAAACAGCTTGCATAAAATGCTTAATTTTGCAACTGCAAAATGAGCTAAAGAGACTGTTTTGTACTAGTCCATGTCTATTTTAACTCTGAAACCTTGTTTCTGCAATTTTATTCTAACCTTCAAGAAGTCATAAATTAATTCTTTATAAGAGATTTAATTTATTGGTCTTAATACACTTTTGCGGTAAATCATAAAAATACTGAACAGCTGTGAATGTCTGGCTCCTTTGAAAATCTTTCAGTGGAAGACTCCTTCAGATTAAAAGTGATAAATCCCAAACCACTAGCTATTGATAATAGCTAGGTATGACCAAAGGGAAATGGAGCTGGTTTGTGTTGTCAGGCAGATGGAATATTTTATAATATTTTTACTGCTACCGCTGAGTCAAATGCATCTAAATCTTGAAGTCTCCAAGAATATCCAGTGCCCAGCTTTTTCTCAGCACAGGGCAACCGTATGTATTAAAAATGCTTCATGTCTAACTGTAGAGTTGATGTTACTGTAGTCAAGTTGATGTTATGGCCTGTGCACCTATATAGGGCAATTCCCTATTGCATCAGCCTAGTCCTTTGCTTTTCAGGCCTGCACAGTTATATTGTAAGGAGGAACTGTAGGCACATGATGTAATTGGTGCCTATAGAAAAGTTTTCTAAGACTTCTCAGTTGCTGCTTGCAAAGCAGAACTACCCTAACAAAGATAAAATCATCCTGTATATATACTCATGTACCTCTCCATACAGAGGCTGCATTAATCCATTTCTAAATCAGGGGAAGTGATACCTCAGCAGCTTTTCCAGTTACCATTTGGTTTGAAATTTACTGAAAGCCATAAAATGTCCTCTGTCAAGGTTGGCTCATCTTCCTAACACCAAAATCTTCATGGGGCCAAAAGCCACAAAACTGAGAGACAAGGAGAGGAGGAACTTCCTGGGAAGTTCACATGTGAAAGGTGAGGGTTCCTTTCTTGTGATCCTGTAACTTCCTTCTGGGATAAAAACTCAGTTTGGCTACAGAAGCAGATGCTTTGGCTTGCAGCATTTACAGGTTTATCTATGGAGCTGAGAACTGAGACATTCAGCTGCTCCCAGGCTGCTGCTGCCCAGTTGCCAGGCATCAGCTCCACTGCTGGAGTTGTGCTTAAATGGCTGCCAGCAATAGGAGAGTTGCAAGTAATCACTGTTGTCCTGATTGTTTTTTCTTTAATACTCTGGCAAAGGGAAGGTGGAAGCTTATTGCAAATTTTATTTATTTTTATTTTGAACTCATTGTCAAAGTTGCGTCTGTATTAGAGAGGGACCAAGATTATATGTTTTAAAGATTCTGAATCTGATGATATGATGGAGCTCCCCAAATTTCAGGAGCTCCATGGACAGTCAATGCCCAGTGCATTTAATTCCCTCTGGAGCTGGTAGCAAATTTTGCTTCCTGTTAGCTTCATTTGGAGTCATAATTATAGAAAGGAGGAGCCTATATTTATCATTGCCATTTTCTTTCTTGCAGAGAAAATAATTGAAATCTGACTAAAGAGAAAATGTGAGTTTGATTGACAATTACTCTGGTCTTCTCTTTGCTGGCCAGCATGATGCTTTTGCTTACTCTCCCTTTAATCCATCGGGAATGTTGCACCCAAAGCTGGCTCCCTTAGTCACTTACCAGGCAATGTCATACCTTGTTTCATTAGCTTCCCTTTCTGTGATGGTTTATATGTAAACATTAGTCCTTGTGTTCATTACCAAGAACAAAGTCATCATTTCCCTTGTTATTCTGTTGACAGTACTCAATTCTGTGCTATATTTACATATTTTCGCATCTTGATTACCTTTGTTTATTTGCAGAGTACAGGTTTAATTCCATTATGCCTCACTCTCTGTGATTATGTTTCCAGATGCAGACACACTATTTTCTATGTGCTAGCCAAATCTATTTGATTTTTTATTTTATCTTAGAGAAGCTAAAAATAATAGGCTAAAATTAAGACCAATCTAAAAGTTCCCAAATGTTGAGATTAAAAGCTATATCTTTGAGGTGTTAGGTCACAGATTAGTATCAACCTTATGGTTGGAGTGCAGTACGTTGTCCTTAGTATTTAAAAAATAAAAACACAAATCAAAAAGAGTGATTGCTATAAACCTCTGTTTCCCACCTTTTTTTATTGCTAACATATTTTCCAGAAAAGAGGTATGATTCTGTAGCATTCTAGGAGCAGTTTTGAAGTCTGTTCATTTTTCACTTTCATAGCTATTGCTGTTAACATGGTGCCCATTCAAATCTGGTTCTGCCCCTGAGAACGGTCATGTCAGCTCTCTTTTGCCTTGTTGCATATGTTAATATCATGCTGTAATCTTCATGAGAAATGAAGATACTTGAGAGAAGCAGCTGATGCCTCTTAACTTCATAGAGCAATTAAAACTCAGGCACTTGCTTGGAAGATCAAAACAACATGTATTGATCACAAAACTTTTCCTTTTATGGCAATTTAAAAAGAAGAGTTTTGTTATTAAAAATCAAATAATAATAGTAATTGTGCAGGTTGTTTCTTATGATGGGCAGTTTACTTGAAAAACTGAAAGCAAGGACAGCTATGTTGCGTTATTCCTATGGAAACTATTTAAATGGTGTTGAGAAATGTAAATGCTTGTGCTTGTGGGCAGATGTTCTTGCCTGGCTGAATTTGGAGCGACAAAGAGTCAAGGAGTGTGGAGCTCCCAGCGCAGAACAAAAGCACCAGCAGTTGTTTGCTCCCTGAGCAAATGGAAGGGTAGGCACAGGATTCCAGGGGAGGAGAGAGGTGACTGCACTGCTTTACCTGTGAAGCTGAACTGTGTGGTGTTGGAGGTAATAAGTCAGACATGTGAAGTAAGGCAGGAATACGCAACAAGTTTTTAATTGAAATCAGTCAGAGTAAGTACAGTAGTGAGCTCAGATAAATTACAGGGATGAACAGGTAGGAAGAAATGTTTTAAGCTTTCAGATTTTTCTTCTTTGGGATATTGGCAAAATTAGATAAATTACAGGAGATGGTAAATCAATCTTTCTTTCTTTTTTTCATTTTCCCCAGATTGCTTGGCATGAAAAGTGGTCGACTTTTTGCATATTTTGTTCTGTGTAGACTAGAAGCGGGTAGCTCAAACATGGTAATATATAACTCCTTTTACTGGCTTCTGATACGCTGGTGTCTGAGAACACACTTCCTGTAAACTCTTTCTGTTGTTACTTGCAGTGCCAATCGTATTGATTATGGGGTCTTTAAGAGATAATTTGGTAATTAAAGTTGTCTCAATTCCATGTATTTTTGCGTGCAAACAACTTGTGCATATCGAGGAGGAAGTGCCTGGCTAGTCACTGTAATGCACTGCTGTCTCAGCACGTTGAAATTGCTACTTGTCAAACAAGAGTTTTACTCCTTTTATTTTCACATATATGATGCATTGTGAAACCTGATGCATGTCTTCTGGGTTTAGTTACCTCAGTATTTTCAATAAAAATTTATCCCAGATCTGTCTCTGCTTTCCTTAAAGATGATAATTACAGTACTAGCAGGAAAAAATAAATCCAGGTATTCACTGAATGCTGTTCTTCTGAAAAGCAAATTCTACATTTTGTTATTATATAAACAACCTTGGAACGTGTTCTGCTTCTCAACCATTTGTTTGTTAAATTACCTATCCCTGAGATTACAAAATACAGTTTACAAAAATACAGCTAACCCCCAACAGAGTAGAATGTTGGTAATTTCTAGATGGAAGTGGATGGAATAGCCAAACTTATTTACTGCCTTTCAACTGACTAACCAATGAAATACACAAAACAATTATATCAATTATAAATAAAAAGTGTAATATGGTGAATTTTTTCATATATGTGTGTTCAGTGGTTTCTGGCTTTCAGTTTAGTTGTGAAGAGATCATTTGCACAAATACTGTATTTATGCATTATGTTATTCTGGCAGGGCATCAAAAAACAAAAAGGAAAGTAACTATTTCCAAATATAGATGTCATTATGTGGTAGAAAGCCAAGGAATAAGGCTCTAGGTATAAGTATTGCCCAGGTGTTAACTAATGAAAGGTCATCTTTATGGGGATCTGAGCATTTCCTGAATGCAAGAGAGTGTCTTTTATCCAAAATTAATCATAGCTATTATTAATTTTAGAGGATATAACTAATGCGTACTAACCATTTACTGTATAGTAAACATCTTGTTATGCTAACTTCAAAGTAAAATTAGTGGAAGAAAAAAGATCTGATCATCAGAATTACAGAGTCATGGTTAAGTGAAAAATTCAAATATCAATGCAGATTATGTTATGAATCTTTATGCTGATATGGAAACTGATTTGTAGCATGAGAATGTTCAAGTTAAGATCATTCAAATTATAACAAATGGAAGCATGATTGTGTTTTTGTAATTATTTCACAGCAAGAGGAGATTGAATATGTAATTTTAAATACTGTGTTCTGCTGTAGAAATACATATGTAGAAGGAAAAGGAGCTGTACATTAATGAAAGAGTTGGATAGAATATTAGAATTAATGATTTTCATTTCTTGATCAATTTAAATCTAATCTCGGTAGGAAATGATTATTCAGTTTTTGACCTGACAACTTTGCTGTAATAGTGTGTTCAGGATTTTCAGTGTCAAAATGTACTATAGAAGGATTATATTACCCATGTCTGTCTATCTTTTCTGTTAATACCTGACTATTTAAACATCCCAACTCAGTCATTTTTATTAATAGATAGAGATCATTGTTTCTCATTAATAATTATATTTCATTTCTACAAAATTGGGAGTGATGGCAGGAATGTGGCTCTGGTTATTTTTATACTTCAGCAAATGGAATTTACAACGATTTTACTCAGATCACTGCAAAACAGGACTTATAAGGGTATATAAAATTATTTGATGAAGTCAAACTTCATCTTGACTTAACTTAATAGTACTACTAAATGGATGGTTTAGATTATTTTAATTGGCAGAAGAAGATGCTGAGATCAGTTGCGTTGGCAAGTCAGAATTAGTTCTCATTTGTCTAGTAAGATTTTCTTAACACAGTATAGGTGCCCTTTAATACTATCTTTTTGCCTGCCTGAATCCAATTTAACCAACATTAAATATTGGGGTTATAACCAGAAATTAGATTATTATCTAATCACCAAATTTATCTGCCAGCTAATTCTTTTCTTCATGAAGTATGTTTAATAGAATCATTAATATCTCCAGAGATGCATTTACATATGAGATATACATCTCTCCATATATGAAATACCTGACTCTGAGCTTTGCTACACTCTCGAGATGTGCTTATTACTACTCTGGCTGGTATGAAAGTATTGCCAGATGCAGCCATGTTACACTATTTTTATAAGAAACCTCTCTCTAATTTTTTCCTGAAGAGTAGACAATGAGATGGGAAATAAATTTCTTCATTTAAATATTCACAACATCAGCTAGGAGAATACTGCAATTCTATATGCTAAGTATGTGAAGAAAAACACATGAAATGCAGTTGACATTTTGATACATGGAGAGCAATAAATGGAAGGTATGAATAAACTAGAACCTGATTAAAGAGACCGGTTATTTTAAGCTATTTTCTGTAGATGCACCTCAGGCAGAACTTGACACCAAGACAAAATCAATGAAACTGAATTGGTACCCAAACAAATGCTGGGCAGATCAATCAGGGATGCTTAAAAGCTAAACAATGACCTGGTGAGAAGAAGGAATTGATTGCCTCAGCAGGTTGGGTTTTTTCTTCAGAATGGGACGCGGTAAGAATGTAGACAAGAACTTGAGCCTTTAACACGTGGACATTCCAGGGCTGAGCAGGGTAATGCCTGGCAAGCCTCTGGCTGCCTGCCAGACTCAGCCTAGAAGATTAAACCCTGGTAAGACTTCAGTGGCTGGGAAGGTTATAGAATTAAGAGAATGTTTTATTAAAATGGAACAGATGTAACTCAGTTGTAGACTTAAAGACTTAGTGCATACCACCGGGACTTGAGGGAGCTGTTCTAAAAGAGTTATTCTGGAATAGCTGCTCCCTGGTTTAGATTTACATATTTCAAATTTGTATTTTAACCTGAGTAAAACTGTCAACTATGTGTGAATCCTAACTCAGCCCCAAAAATCTAACCCAGAGACTGGTTTTCCTGAATGAGACAAATGAGAGAGAGGATTTGCACATACTGCATGTAGGTATGCTTTTGCCTTCCTCCCCAGTCCCAAACACAGATTGATAAAAATAGATTCAGAACAAGTGTCTCAATTTCATCTTTATTTGCCAGAAATACTGACAGGAACATTTTAAGGTGTTCATATGTCTGCCCAAGGGTTCATGGAATATCTGACCTGTCGAACTGGCAATCGGTTTAAAAAGTTATCTCATTTAGTGACAGAGACTCTGTAAGTATCATTTGACCTCAAGACCAGAACTAAATTATTAAATCCAGTTTCAGGAGACAGAAGAGTTGGGAGATTAATCTTTTCCTCATACCTGATTACCATCCATTTTGGGGGTGGTTGGTAATTTTTTTCCTAAATTTAGTAGTTAAACTTTCTGAGTGTTATTTGAAAGTCATCATTTTAATACTAGAGTAAAAAGATACAGAGCCGAAAAAGACAGGTGAGATGGCAAATTTTCTCATCAGGTTTTGGAGGACAGAGGATACAAAAGGGCTTAAGATACATACTTTTAAATGTATGATGACTTTTTAATACTCTCAACTTTTTTCAACATACAACATTGAAGTTGATCAATTCAATTTCAGTTCCAGTTTCCTTTTCCATATCGGATGCATGGAAGATCTTATTTCTCAGATATAAATTGGTTTCTGTAAACCTGCATAACATAATATTTGTCTTAGAATTTGGATTGCCATTATAAAAATTGGCTTAGATGTTTAAGACAAATTATTTCTAATTTTATTATTAAATATATCTCTTTCTGGTGTAGCATTATTTAAATTAGCAGAATTACTTGCAATTTTTGGCCTTCACTCACAGACGCTGGAGTTCATGTAATCATCCTAAAATGATCTTATTACCTCAGCCATGCCATTAGGACAGCCTGATATTTATTCACATCTCTTCATTTTAGGAGAATTAAATTTGCACCTTTTTTGCTTTTTTCTTTGAATGGCATTTTTCCTCCAGAAGGGAAAAGTGACTTCCCATTGGACTGACACTAATGTAATTTTGTGGATATGCCAGCAGGAGGAGCTTGTGTATTAAAATGTACTTTCAGTAAAACAATCACCAAATTATAGCAATTGCACATAACAATGTGCTTTCTTGTGCAAACCACCATGTATTCATAATGTATCTCTCTCTCTGCCTGATAAAGCTGAAGTAATATCAGCAGTGGCCATTGTGCTGGTAATTTAACCTATTTTAGATTGAGAAAAGCCCAATGAGGTGAAAATTTAATTTTGTTCCATTGTATATTTGGTATTTAGAAGCTTTTATGTTTACATGATTTGAAGAATGCGTATTTAACACAGAATCACAGCCCTGTGAAGCCAGTATCTGATGATCAATTTTACAAGCTTTAGACTATCAATGCTGCATTGCTGCAATTTTATAAATAGTATAAAAATAATGAGTAATAATATTCATGTTACTAAAAGAAATCCATGCTAATGAGTACAGCTGAAATTGGACTCACATGATCAGAACTCTCTACAGCGAGTTAGATAGCATTGCTGAGTTTCAAAATAAGAAATCATAGGACTAGTGTTGGAAGTACAATTATCCTCAGCTACCAAGAATTAATAGAATATGCTAAATTAATTTTTAGAGCTTTTATTTTAGTGATGAGAAAAACAAGGAATTAAAGATCTAACTTGTTAATCTTGTCATTAATGAAGCGGAGGCTATATATGACAGGTATTTTAAGCAATTTTTTTATTGCTTAAAGGAAAAATTCTTTGTTATTTTAGACTGTTTTGCTCTGAAATTTAGACAAGTAAAACATACTGCCATTAAAACCCATATTTTTTATTAATGTTTATGGCCTGGACACATTTTTTCTATATAGTTTTTTTATTATTAGTGAGTAACACCCAATGTATGGATTGTAGTTACAAAGCTAACAAGGATAATGCTGCCTTATCTTGCAGCTGTGCTTCCTGCAAGTGAACTTTCCACTCAGTCCCAGGACATGTTAAAGGCTTTTGCTTTGCTGAGACCTCAGCCATGTGGGTTCTCAAAATGCTCGAGTGGAGCCTGAGTGTGCTTGTGGCTTTTGCAGGGCTGTCTGACCTGTCATGAAGATCACGCTGCGGGAAAAAAGGGGCTGCATAGAGTAAATTCAGTGGCTGATTTAAAATATATCAGTGTTTTGTTTAATCTGGCAAGAACTGCAGATGGGCAATTCCTCTCTTATGGACTTGTTAACTCACTCTGAAGATAGATATTATATGGGGTTTTTTAACTTATAAAAATAAGCTTGGCTTTGTACACTGTGTAATTTTATTGCCTAGCTGAGTTGCAAAATGCAAAATTTAGTTTTATTTTTGATCTGTATATAAGCAGTATAATTAAAAACCATATGGAATCTTCTAAAAAAATGGCAAAAGTACAGTGCTAACCCTTTATACTGTAGTTTTCCAAGGAGTCTATAGCCTCTGAATATCACCTAGGTAAGCTGGAATTTTCTGTTACTGTTTGTTGTTGGACTTAATGTACTTCTTCTTGGAATCTTTTCCAAAAGGCTCATTCATGTAAGACTATAGTCTGTTGTGGGTCAGAAGAGACCGAAGAATTCTCAATGGGGATGTATTACAATGTACTTCATCATGTAACGATACATCCATCCATAATTAGAGGATTGTTAAGTAGAGCATCATCCAATCTCTTGTCTCTTTTGCTTGTACTTTTATCACTTCAAAATGCTTTTCCCACCATTTCCGAACTGCAACTCATAGAGATATGCTTTTATCCTGTAATTTGCAATCTTCGATAAAGTATTGAAAGTTCTGCTAGTTCTCATTTTTGAAAGAGCGCATTTGTAATTCACACTTGAGATACCAGTAGAAAGAATGCAGTTCTGTGTAGTTGAAGATGTGTGCTATACTTTGCAGTCATATGCTAGGCTCTCATAACATCTGCTTTTTCCATGTTTGGAATAACTGTAAAATAACTTACATATAACATAAACTAGCTACTTCTGTCTTTATTTCTTGTCTTCTTAGTGATATCCCACCTTCTGGAGAACCAGTAAGTAAAAGTAATCACCCAAGAGGGACTACGCGCTTCCCCAAACTATCTCGCAGCCATCAAAGAGAGCCACGAAGCCTGGAACCTCAGAGTGGTGACCTTTGACCCTTGTTCATAATTGTGAATATTGGCACCACATCCTTTAAGTTGTTCTGTGATTCCTTCCTAGCCTGTATTTATAATTTAAGCTCCTAAAGTGACTACAGCTGCATCAACTTAAATCCTGAAAAGAGACATTCATTACTAAGGGTCATATCCTGATTAACTACTTTGAAGACAGTAATCACTTTTTCAAAAGAATATGAGGGCTCTTCATGAGGGCTCAGCAAACTGATAGGCATTTTCTTTATTTTGTAAAGCTGCATTGCACATATCCTCCTTTGTGTTACTATGAATTCCTTGTTTGTATTGTGTTGTCTCCCTTTCTACATGTACAGTTTTCTGTTCCAGAGAGACATGGGTATCATGTCAAGACAATTTTTTTTCCTTAGAAAACCAGTTATGATTATCACTACTTAATATGTCAGAAAGATGTGCTCAAAAGAGCTTCTCTAATTTATTACCTTTTGCAAATAGAAAAACTGAGCTGTTTTATTGTAAACCTCTGACAAACAAATCTATTTAAAATCTTGACAAAGTAGATGACAAGGGAAAAACATTACAGGTGGAAAATAGCTTTTGTACATTTCTAGTTAGATATTCTCAATAGCTTTCATTTGTGGGAAGTAATTCTTTAAAATCAGAGAATGTAATATTTTTTAGTGGAATTTCAGTCTTGCTGTATGGCTGGGTGCAAGATTACTTATTTCTACAAACCACCACAAGAATACACAAAATTAGCATGGTACAAAATAGTGTTTTCAAGATTTGGGTTATATTTTGTTACTCATTTGTTGCTGATGTTACAGAACAGTTCGTCATTAACAGGGCAGTGTGGAATTCTTACCCTGATTTTATAAAACCCTTCACATGGTGATACTTAAAAATTGCATGTAATGAAAGTGCCTGTTACACATCACCTCTTACTGAAAAGTAATTTGTAATGGTACTATTGTAAGAGTAACTAAAAAAATTGACAAGAATTATTACAAGTGATGGAAGTCTTGACATGGATTAACTGGAATCCAGTTCAGTATCTATTAGCTGCACTGCCGTAGGCAGTTAATTATATGTTAGCTATCTTTTTCTCTTCATTAAGTTTAAGCAATGTACATTCAAATTCTCTATCAATTGTATTCTGGTTTTCCTTTGTGTAAGAACATCTTTCTTCTCAGAAGTTTTTTTGGATAATATTACTTAAATTGATGTATCTTGTAATTTTATTATCCATTCATTCTATTAAATTCTCATGATAGTAGATACTGAAATCTAATATTACCCTGCAGAAAAAACAAGCTGATTTAATAACAGATCTTTTCCCTCAGTGCTTTACTCAAGTTCTATCAAACTGGAACTTCTGTTCTGCAAACCTCTGACCATTATGTATTGGTCAGGCAGGTAAGTGGCCCGGATGTTTTCAGTGGCACTTCTTGAGGGAGCAGGGGTTTGTGGCACACAGTGAGAAGCATCAGTGGGGTAGTGTCAAGTATGAGCCCCCCGTGCTGGGTTCCTGCCGTCGAAATATGTAGCTTACAGGTTGCACTGAATAGAAGAATGCAGCGAAGAGGAGTGGGTTTCACTCTTCAGGTCAGAAATTTTAGTAGATTAAATACTACAAACTAAAATCATGTCACAGAAATGAAACAGTATTTTTCAGTCAGTAAGAGACCTCATTTACAAAATAAACAGATAAACAGAAAATCCAAAAGGCCAGCGTGGGATCAAGCTGATTTTTTTTTTTTTATTAAAAGATTAATTACTGTTGTTGTTTTGTGTAAACTACAGTGGGACATTTATTTAAGAAGAAAGAAAAGTGAGTAGCTCGTCAGTTAATTCTCCAAACTCGTCAGTCTGATACCCTGATCATAGTTTAGTTTGGTTTTCTCGTAAAGAGAAGTAGCTTTACTTTGAAACAAATCTAAATTAATTTTTTCAGTAGAAATACGATACATATCTATTAACATTGAATTGCACTATGTGGAAACCTTTGTGATGTATCCATTTCTTACATGAAGCTGTATTCATTTTTAGAAAATAATTCACAAATTAAAGTACTCCTTATTCAGAAAGTTGCAAATAGTAAGAAATCTCACTTAGTACAGACTAAATTTAAAGTACTGTCTTTTAAGTTGTTTATAAGGAGTTGTTTTTATCTATGTACACCTCAAAATTATTACATTCCTGATTTTCTTGCATCTTGTAATTTTTAATGTATGTATGTAGATCACGTAAAAATACTAAACTTGTTTACTGTGTACAAATCGTTCTTTGTTAACTTTAGCTGAATTGTGTATCAGCTGCTAAGATTACAGTCTCCAAACAACGTTCACTTTGTGAGACAAGATACCATAATGGGTCCATTACTAACCCATTTAAAAGCTCATCTGTGGTTTCTCTAAAATCTCAGAAAATAATTAAATGAAAGTCTTTTTTCACAGGATAGCTTTCCTGCTTTATTCACCTGGTTATTTTGAAGATCAGTGAGGTACTTGCTTGACTGAAAGTACATACCTAGTGATACGAATACCCACATTTTTAGCATCTCAAGACATTATAAAATACCCTGTCTTTGAAAGAATTATACCCGTCTGTCACAAATCCCACTTTTGTTTATTTACCAGAATCGGCAAAGACTGTAGAAGAAGGTTGGTCAGCTTGTATTAAGAATCTCACATAGTTATAAATTATAGCTATATATTCTTATAAAATACCTGTAAGTGTAACAATGATGCTATCGATAGAATGATTTTATCAGTTTATCTTATGTCGCCTAATTCCATGCATGTAGCTTTTGTACAAACCGAATTTCCCTTGGTACTGACTGAGAGATCTTGAATCCTTATATGTGGTCAGTGCCTGGTGCACCTTTGGTTGATGGGTTCAGGCAGTTCTTGTTGGTGCCGTCAACTGTCCTGTCACTACAGAACAGAGGAGGTAGGACAGACTGGTCCCTGGGGCTGTTCCTGGGACTGGGATGGGACAGCATAGAGGCAATTGTAATATTGTTTCTATTTCATTCCTGTTTTTTCTTTAGACATTTTAGGTCTCTAGGATTTCTCATCTGGAACCTCTAGTGACTATTAAGAAAAAAAATAATGGTAAAAAAAAGTGACATTACTTTTATTTTTATGCTGTTCTCCAACCACATGCAAAATGAACAATTTCCAAAGAAACATAGAGCAGGTGAGACTCTTCCATCTTTTGCTGATGTAACTGTCTGGCAGCATTCATTATATATTGACTATGGCTTTTCAGAATCTCATTTATTTAGACATTCTGTCATTCACTATAGAAAAGGCATTGTATCGACTTGGCTTTTGCATTAAATCAACTTTCTCAATAATAATAATAATAATAAAATCCCAAGGGTTATATGAGGCAGGATATTGACATAGTTATAAAGACTTAAATTGATACGTCCATTAAGTCACATACTCTTAGGGAGATTAATAATTTCAAAGCCAGTCTTTTTTATGGAATTGTTGATGTGATAGTTGTAATCAAATTATGTTATCTTACAGAGTCTACTGCAAGTCATAAACCATCGTGATTGGATTAATACAAGTATTTAGAGAAAGGGCATAATGGTATTAAAGATCACTGGCTCAAAATTCTGACCTATTGCTAAGCTGCATTTCTTTGTTATAAAGCCATGTTTTATTGTATGGAACAATATCTGCATGGTAGCTGTCAAATTAATTAATAAGGACCTACTAACAAGTGGGGTTTACTGACTCCAAGCAGCAAGCTAATAATAAATGAGACTTGGTGAGCCCCAAGTGATACTGTCATGATACTGTCTGTCAGGACATATTAATGATTTAAGAATATGATATTTTATTAACAGAATCAGTTATTGGTACTTTCAGATATGGATGTCCTTCTTTTTGCTTCAAAGCACACAGGGATCTCAGTTCTGCTGTAAGTTCTTGTGCCATTTCAAAGGCTCAGACCTCCCACCCCCAAACATTTTTAATCTAATATCTTGTTATTCTGAGGACAGATATTATATACCTGTGGACAGAAACACAGTTACCTGCTTGAAATTTCTATGAGAAACGTGGAACAGCTATTAAAAAGAAAGCAAAATACTTTTTACTAAATTCTGTTCCTATATGCTCTTGCAAATCTTGATAACAACACTGCTCTTCTAGCTGGAACTCCACTCTATATGAAAATAAATCTTGTTTAACATGTTTATTTAAGACAATTTTCTCTTTGGAAACAATAACACTACTTCTGTGTTGGAGCTTGAATCACTTTTGGAGATGTGGTTAAACTCAATAAAGACTTTATCTCCTTCAATTTCTGTAGATTAGGATATTTCAGTCAGCACTCTGTATCACATGGAATATTAATTTGATTATTTAGCAATTTCTTAGAATTATGTATTGAAAGAATCACTTTAATATATGAAATTATATATATGCAATATAGAATACATTTTAAAATATCAATTAACCTACTTTGTATTTCAAATATTGTATGGAAGATTAAAAACTTGTTCTTCACGGTGGTCCAATACTGTACATTTCATTTACTTCTTATTCTGCATTTACTGGTCCAGTTATAGATAACTTATAAAATTTTGGTTTAAGAAATAGAGGAGAGCTTACTTCTAGTTAAGAATGGCTTAGTTTTTTGTTAATAATGACATGAGTTTATACTAGAAAACAGTACTGAAATGTTTAGAGAGAAATTAATTTTCCAGATTTACAAATTGATGCAAATATCTGGATTTAAAAAACTATTTTTTGTTGCACCTAAACAATTGTATTGCACTTCCATGTAGGGGGAATCAATTTCTTTAACAAGATTTCAGAAATTATGTCCGTGCCACAACAGACGCTGAACTGTGGTAGTTGGGTTTTTTTGAGTTGGAGTATTAATTATTTAAGATGATAAAAATCATAGAAATGTAAATGTCGTCTAAAATCTAATTCTGAAAGGTTGTGCTTTCTTTCTTATTTAATACTGAGATAAATAACTAAGTATCTTGTATGTGGGACCAAAACTGTTGGCAACTGAAGAAGCTGGATTTCCCTTTTGATTTGGGGGGTAATTTTTTGTTGTTGTTCCTGTTAATATGTAGGAAAGATAGTATTAATTCTGTAGCATATATATGTACAGTGTTCACAAAAGTATTAATAAACTGTAATATTATTTTAACTTGTTATGCTAATGTTTACATTATAGAATTTTTAAGCAAATGTGTATATATATAATTTTCTAAATACTTTCTTGTATTTTTTTTAAATATCCTGTGGTAATTTGTGTAATCTGGTTGAAATATACTACTTTACAAAGAGGAAAATAAAATAACATCTTTTCTTGTTTGAAATAGAGCATGTTTATACCTTATTTGTTCTTCTCGCCTGTTTTGTAATTGCTGCCGTGATTTATGTTCATTTTTTCAGTGTGTTTCTACAATGATGTATGTAGGTATCAGACATCAATTTCTTAAAGACTTGTTATTTCATCATATGAGAAGTAATTTACTCAAAGAAATATTGCACATTTCTTTATAATCACGTATCAGATAAGTCACTCACACAAAGAAAAAGGTAAACGATGCCATGCAAATTTTTGTTGTGCATTTGTCGTGTTTTGCTGTAACAAAAGATCTGTAATGAAATTACATGGGAGCTACTGTGAATTAAGAGTCATATGTATAAAATAATTTCAGTATAACTGGTGTTTCCGTACAGATCAGGAGACTGAGATCTGTTCTGGTTTCATGTTTATGATGATGATTTGCTCTGGAAATTTCATTCTCCCTCTGCTTTTATTGCCTCTTTTAGAAAGTGAGAATTATGAAGCTGCTTTAAAGTCTGTGTAAAGGTCTGCGATTTGCATATAAGCTTATAGCCTCTTGAAGAGCGGTGACTTTTATGGCCACTGTGTTCACTAGGGAAAAATTCTGAGGATAACTTTTCCCTTACTTTCTACTTATTGCTGGAGCAAAACAGGGGGTGCCTCTTCTGTGTGGGTTCTGCCCAGGTATAATGAGCCATATTCTGCACTGCAAGCCAGAATCCTATGTGAAAAGAAACTAAAACAAGTGTCTCGAATGGTGAGGTGTTTTGCAAGGATTGATTTCACATGCTTATACTGTTTTGTAGAGTTTAGCTTTCTTACATTCAGAGTCCATGTATGTACATTTGATTTCCTTTAATTGAGGTATGACGCATTTGGAAATTCAGACTGACACTTTTATATCCAGTTCATAACTGGGTGTTTCCCTATTATGTGAAAACTAACTGCCAGATTTGAAAAGATGCTTCATTGAAAAGGAAGATTTTAAATTGGAAGATCAATCTCCACCAGACAAAGCTGTAATTTAAAAAAATATAGTGGTAGTAGATTCCTCATACTCACAGAATAGTCTGTTGATTAATTAAATTAAAATTTTTTAAGCCACTGCTGTCATACAGAGATCTAATTAGTTGAACTGCTTATGTTAAAAAAATTACAGAAAGACACTTACTGTAAAATTCATTGTGATGTTTAGGTATCTGCATCTTTTAAAACCTGTGGAAGAATAATTAGATGACAACTTTTCTCTTAATTTGTCTTGGTAATCCAGAGGATGTTGACGTTTCTTTGCAAATGTGAATGAAACTTTCTGAAATATTCTAATGCTGATACTAACTACTGATAGTTACAGAGTATAAACTTTTCATATCTCAATTATTTAAGATCTTAAGCAAAATTATGCTTACGAAGCCATAGGGTTTTTTTCCATTTCTGTCTGTTTGAGATGTGAGACCACAAATAGTCCCAGATTATTTGATAGGTGCTTGTTTTGGGGCTGTATGAAGTCAAAGATCTCACTGTACCAGATGTACAGAGTTTCAGCACTGTGGAACAAGTATGTGTTCTGAATGGGTGTTTCTTGGCCACTGGAGCTTTATTTCCTGGTCTGCCGCAAGTCTGAGCCTTTGAACTGCTGTGTGAAGAGTAAAGTCTGATCATTAGGAGGAAGAAAACTAGTGCAGTGTTGTAGATTCAAAATCCTGGGCCAGTGATGGCTGGAAAAAAAATGCAATGACTCTTATGTGTATGTGGCAAACCCAGTGAATTTAACTGTATCCCTCTGCCTATCCAGACACCGAGATGCGGCTGCTTATTCATCACTTTCAAAAACCCAGGGAGAACAAGATCCTTTAAAGGGACTACTGATTTTTCTATGAATCCAGCCAAAGATTCTGGTTGCATTTGGGCAGTTGTAGTTGCTTGGCATTTCTGTGTGGGCCTAGAAAGTTGAAAGTTTTTCTCTTTTCAGGAAGGGACCTGTGCAGGATTTACTGCTTGAAATTTTAAGGACATAAGGAAAAAGCTTTGTACTAATGATGATCAAACAAAAAAGCAAGAAAATTTTAAGATAATGTTTAAAATAAGATATTTGCTTCTGCATTTCAGTGTTTCAAAACAACCTTTTAAGTATTGTAAGTGAACTTACGGGATTCTCAAAATTAAAATAATAGATAACTGATATTTTGATATATTGTATGCCTGCTTGGTTTTGTTCTAGAAAATCATTGTGCAAACTATGGTGTATGTGTGTTTGTCATGCTAAGCTTTTAAATTTTTTGTGCTATTTTTGATCCGCATTGTAACTGCAGGCTTTTGTTATATGTGGTTTTCAAGTACCATGATGCTAACATCCTTTATACTTCCAATTTACAATATCTGCCATTTTCAATATTATTTCTCAGAATTTAAATTTGCTCAGCAAGTGCTTATAGCTCATCCAATACACTGTATTTGTCATTGCTAAATAAGTCTGCCTTTTTTTTTTTTAAGTGATCTTGTATCCCTACTCATACCCAGTTTATAATTGTTTCATTCATTTAGGTCATTCATTAATTGCAGCATTAGACATCCTTCCTATAGAGCTTTCTTCTGAGCACTGTTGTGCTCTGCTCTGGCTGTGTGCATGCAGTGCCTCTTACTAAACAGGGTAAGATTCTGCGCTTTTTCCTTTTTTTCCCAAATGCCAGGCACACAGTGGTTTGTGCTTGTTCGTTGTATGTGAAACTTTATATACTTTTTTTTTTTATGTGCACTTGGACTTTTGCTCTTACTCCTCCTTGTGTCGAGCTTGTGATATTTTTGGAGTCTCTGTTGGATCACAAAGATCTGACCTCCCCCAGTTTTCTAGAAATTTGAATGTCTGGCAACTTCATCCTTACATTGTGTTTCAGCTCCAACTTAATTAGTTCATTTTCCTATTAAGAATATTTTAATAATTTTATTCCTGGTGCTACATGTTGTTCAGAAACAGCTGAGGTACCTCAAGAGTTTGTTTTACTTGGTGTCCGATTTCACATTCATATTGTATAGATTCACTCTGAAAAATATTTACAGGTTAAGCTAATATTGAAAGAAAAGAGCTTATCAGGTTAATACTAATTATTAAATACCTAATTTTTCTATTTTTTTTTCCTTTTCCCTCACTTATTTTGCTATTTTTTCAAGACTTAATTCATCCATGAATTAAGTCATTTGCACATACAAAGTTCAGTGACAGTTTCTACATCTCATTTTCTAGTAGGAAACTAAATTATGGTTTAGTTCTAAATTTTATATGTTACAAGAAAGTTAATTTTCAGCCATGGAGATCCCCAAGTGCCTTCCAAAGTGGGAATGTGAGCTTATAGAGAAGTAGGAACTGATATATCATTTAATATGGTTAAGTAACTTTACAGGTACAAGCCAAAGCAGATAACACCTCAGACATTTGTCACCAGAAATACGCGTCTTGTCTCCATTGATATACACATGCAAGTCTATTTCTTAACTGTAAGACTAAATAAAAAAGCAGTATGTCCTTTATACTGTGGTACTTAAGCTGTTGAACAGTTGGAAGGAACTGCTTTTTCGATCTGAGCATTAGATAAACTTGAATACTTTGTAGCATACAATTTAGCTTTTCACTCAGATTTATCTTGAAACAGTTCAAATTCTCAATAGGCTTTTGTTTAATAATACCGTGATGGTGGAACACACATTTCTTTGTGCATCCAAAGTGATACATATAGCTTCAAGCAGTTAATAAGATGTGAGGCATTTTGCAGTTATACTTTAATTTCAAACAATATATTACATATAAGTGGCATTTTTGGAAACCATCTGGTTGATGTTTTTTAAGGGTGAAAAAGAATGTGTGAATTGGCAAACAAGATACATTGGTACCTCTGAGTAGTTCTACTATATCAGAAAATAGAGGGTAATTGGATACTAGAAAAAAAAAAAAAGGAAGATGAGAAAGCACACATTCTGACGCATCAAGAAGCAACAGAAAAAGGAGTGAAGAATTCAATGTAGGAATACGTTAAAAAAATTTACAAATTGTACTACATCAATCTGCTACCATATGTTCCATGATGAGACGCAACAAAGTAAATAATGTTTCTGTTACAAGTTCTGTCAAGCCATAGGACCCTTTGGATATGTCAATAATTAACAAATAACATCTGTCGTCAGCTGCTGTACTGAATCAGCATGGACAAGGTGCTCCTCCCTGCATGACAGAGGTAGACTATGATCTTCTGCTTTCCCTTTGTGACTGAAAATTTCTTTGACCTCATTGCTTTATGCAGAACTCCTGCTGGGAGGTAATTAATGGGAACTCTGCACATGCAAAAACAGCAGAACACGGCTAGATTGGCAGCACACTGCTGACTGAGACTTTTGACATACCTGTGACTATTTTTCAATCAGATACGCTTTTCCTGACTGCCTTAGTGCCCTACTGTGTGTGCAGATTGCACTTTCAGAGTGGATGAGCAGCCTTTCCAGATACGCAGAGACTAAGGGTATCCCACTACCTCATTTAAAGAAGCAGAACATATATGTTCTTGTTTTGTAGACAACAGGAACACCAAAATGTGTGAAGTCAGAACTTTTTAATTGCCTCCTTGGACACAAAGAAACTGTCAAATACAGCGCACCTTGAGAACCACCACCAATATAAGGTAAATTGAAAAGGGGCAGTTTATGATCCTAAGGAAGCTCTTAACAGAATCAAGTCTCAAAGCTTCTCTCAGTAGTAGTGGTAGTGGAAGTCCGCAGGAGCTGATCTATTTATCCTCCCCATTTCTGAATCCATTCTATCCTGAGAATGTCTCAAGATTCCCCCAGACGAGGGAATATTGGATGCATGGAAGTAGCTCTGTGCCCTTTAAGTGCAGCTGGTACAGCGAAATGGGGATTTGTAAGTCAGAGATATGACCTTTCATTCACATCCACGTATTCAAGAAAGAGCTTTGAAAGAAATCTTAGAAATCTTGTGCCAGAACAACAATTTGAAGTAATGAGATTTTTCTTTAATCTTCATTAGGATTCATTACAAAGATAATATATGATTCTTTACATAGATAATGCATAATCTCTTTAGTTAACACTCAATAACTCCCTAGTAGGAACTGCTTTAGTTGGTAAATAATTTTCATAAATTTGTATTTATTAATCACAATTGGTTGCTGCAGCAGGTGTCACTGTGTTGGTGTGGTGTGAGTTTTAAGCATTCCCTCTGCTCCTACCAGACTGGTCTTGATTGCAGAGAATAATTCAGTCTCCAGATTATCACTTATCTCTCTCCCACTAATTGTGGTAACAAAATACCAACTTTAAACAATAACTAATATATAAATATAATAAATAAATATAACACTAAATAATTATCTAAGACACTGTAATATCAAGTCTATGATACCAAGGAGGTAGACAGCGTGCACAATCCCATTTTGAGAAGCAGTTACCTTCATCCCCGATTGCTCTTCTTGGCCAGAGCAGGGAATTAATTACCTTGCTCCTCTGTCCCGTTCAACTGGGTTAGGAAGTGTGTAGTCAAACACCTCTCTTTGTTCTTGCTGCATGATTGAGAGTAAGTTACGGCTGAGAATCCTCACTAGAAGCTTGTCTTTGTACATAGACTGTTCTGATATCACTTAAAGAACAGAGATCCCTTCCTGAGTTTTCATATATAAATACATTGGAAATGTCAGTCTCTCTTATTGCTACTTAGCTCATGAAGGAGTCACATCTAGATTTCTGCTGCCTCGGCTGCAAGAAGGGTACTGAAGAGCTGAAATTGTCACTGAAGCCCACAGAGATGCTTTTTAGTTACTGAAAAAGAAGGCACATAAAATACGAAAAATATTGTCTGACCTGACAATGAACTTCTATTTAAGAAACAGAAAATATGCTAGAAAATGTACAGACACCTCTGTAATGAAGCCTCATGTGGTTTCACACCCAATTATGTGTGACCACCTTTGGTTACCATAGCAATTATCTTTTAATTAGAAACTCGCCCTCTGCTCATGGCCTGTTTGTGCTAAAGCATGAAATTCTACTACACGCTTAGGCACTTCATTTATTTGACTGTGACCTACTGTGTCAAATGACTTCTTTACACAGTAGTACTCTTTCTTTGGTTCAAACATTGATTGGACTTGTAAAATTCTTCAGTGTGTCCTTGACCCACTTTCAGTCTATGAATAATGGCCAGTCAATACCAAGAGAGAATACGGTGGTGTTGGAAGTGTTAATATATGATTAGTATGGTGGAGGCTCTCTTACTGCTCCTCTGAGGTGCTAATAGAAGGAGGACTCTGTGAAACCTTCAGACAGCTTTCAGGCTCAAGTTGTTTTTCTAGCAATTTCAAAAGAAAGAAGTCTCTGCCTTTATAAAAGGATGTATGAAGCTGGCAATATTTGTGTCCACCACAGGGTGAACAAAAGCTACCACAGTGTTTTGGTGACAGATAAAAGGGGTTTATTCCTGATCTTATAAAAGTAAGATGAGGGGGATGAGAACAAGTTATCTGCTATGTTGCAGTCAATTCTAAAAGTTGGGCAACACATCACTGTTTTGGGCACAAGCTCAAAAGCAATGGCTGTGATCCTGAGTGCACCCTCCAGTAATTCTGGGGAGAACAGAGGTCTGTAATGCTTTGAATCCATTCCAAGACTGTGGAATCACAAATATCCATGGTTTCTGATCTAAGCGAAGAAGCTCAAAGTAAAAATACCTCTTTCTAACAAAAACCAAATCTCTCCCCAGACAAAGTGCTACAGCACAGATCATTTCTTTTGAGGGAATAGGACAAGAATAGAATATAATTCAGAATGTACTTGGATAGTACATTGATAAAGTCAATACAAAAACTTGCTTAGCAGAATAGAATAGGAAAGTATAGGACAAACCAGAAGGAATTCATGCATTACAAGGCCCAGAGAGATAGTTTTTGAATTTTTGATCCACTTCTAGCATTTATTTATAACATTCAAGGAGCCAGTCTTTAATCTGAAGTTCTTGGGCTATAAGATGTTCAGGATTGCACTTTGAAATTTTATTTCACGTAAGATGTGAGAGGACTCAGAGAACAAGAAACTTTCAGCTTAAAACAAAATATTACCCCATCTGCTGTCTTTGGCAAGGATCTCTTTTCTATGTCATGACATGCAATGAAGAGAGGCTAGCTTTAGCCTTCCTGTAAACTCATCAGCTAGGTTCAAGGCCAATGCTATGTGGAGGAATTTTCACTTATTGTATGCTATGAAGCTTGTATAACTGCTACTATCATATCTTACTAATATGTATCATGTCGGATAGTGGTAGCAAGAGCAATCTTATGTTTTACCATATTGCACTGTGCCTCTGGATTCTTGTTAAATATATAGTTTTAGTTACTGTTCACAAATGCCACTGTTAGATATGAGCAGGACAAGACAAACAACAGCAAAAGAAATCCAAACCAGCTTCAGCTTTTTGGTCACTTTATGGAGGTTAAGAGACTTGGTTAGGAGCCAAGTGATAGCAGTTCTCTCTCAACTTTTCTTTTTTTATTTAATGCTTGCAGATACTTAAATCTGATACTGGATTCAGAACAGAAATGCAGTTGTTGCTTTTTCTGAACATGCCCAGCATCGACAGAAATAGTGTCTTTAATCTGTCTGAAAACATTCCTTAAACAAGTAATAGATATTTCTTAAGAAGCACAAGTAAATTAGGCAAGAGGCATGTATCATTAATTACAATTTTAGCCTTAATGGTTGTTCTTGAGTCAGTTGTACAGCATTATCACCGTAAGAAAAACAATCTATTTAAAAATCTAATGTCACAGTGCAATTGATTAAGGTAAAAAGAGATTATCCAGCAGTCAAAAGCTTAACTGTCTACTAAGGAGAGCAGTCAGCTTGTATATACCTAAGTTTGCCAACACTCCCTGTATAAAACAAATGACTCGTTATATGGTATCTTTCTTGTGCCTGGATTCTGATTTTCTGTGAGTCATCTCTCTATTTACTGAAATAGCATAAGATGAGTAAGAGAGTCAAATTATAGGGAAAAAAGTCTAGCAGCATAACGTCCAACACTATTATATAGAAGAATGATTATTCGACTTCTCTTTATTGGCTCTGAATTTCAAATCAGATCCCTCCTGCCATTGGATTTCTCCTACAGAGAGGCGTTTTAGAAAAACCTCATGAATAACCAAGATCACTCTTCAGTACCGCATAGACTGTAACAGTCTTTCTCCTTTACAATTACCCTTCTCTATTGAATTTGTATTCATCTATAACTGCAAAATTGTATCACATGTAACAATGTAAAGGCATATAGCACATCTATATAATGAAGGGTATAAAAGCATTTTTCTGTTATAACCACATTAAGTTGGGATTGGATTTTTGCATTATGAATTATCACCTTATTGCACATATTGCTAAACAGGAACGTAGTGTTCCATATAGATGTAACTGAGCTGGAATATGAGTGAATTTTAAGCATTTGAATAAGGGAAGAGAAGGGTGACTGAGGAGGAAGGGAGCAAAATCCTAACATTTTTAGTTTTTTAGGTTCCCTTCAATGTATAGAATCTTACAATTGTCATACACAAGTTTTTCACTCAGAGAGGTAAAAAAGTACATTTGACTATAACTGTCATCAGGGACAGTTTGAAAAATCCTTAATTGCAACATTCAGAAAAAGAAATAGCAACAGCATCCCACAGAGAAGTGTCAGAGACGAGAATCCTCTTGCTGTGCAAGGGCTGACCACATACAGATCCAGTTCTAAAGCAGCATAAAGCCATACTACAGAGATATATTCTTAAGGTTGAATCTTTTCCTTGAGACTCATTCTTTTTAAATTATTTAGAGTATAAGGATCATCAATAAAATATCAAATAAGTTAGCTGCTCAAGAAGAGAACTATTGCAGAAATGGTAATGCTAAGGTTGTAGTTTTATAGTATTTACTTCAAGATAAGCTAGTGTGAAAAGGTATTTTTTAAAATAAGTTAATGATTTACCTTTGCTTTGGTCTTTGTCTATTTGTGTCTCAACTGTTCATTGTTACATAACTGTTCCCCATGGTCTATGAAAATTAGGTTCAGTCCAAGGTTAAACTGTACTTTGTCAAAGCAGGGATGTGACCCAGTATGAACGACTCAGATGACTCCATTTGTTTTCCTGCTTTGTAAATCTTTTGACTCTGTACATGCATGCGTAGGAAGAGGACAGCAGATGTGAGGGAAAGGCCAGGGATGCTGTGAAGCCTGTGAGGCTTTCCTTTTACTTCCATGAGAATTAGATGCCTCCTTAGTGTAGATACATAAAAACATTCCTCAGTGAACATTAGCATTGTTTATTTTAAGCAAAGTATAAACGAAAAAAGAGAGGAAAAATATAAACCAGGTAATATGCACATACCAAATGACATCTAAATGCAGTATTGACCCATTACTCAACTGACAAGAAGGTTCCTGACATAGAGACCTATCTTCTATATCCGTATCAAAGAACTGAATACCTGAAACAATTTGGGTGACTGCATGTGTATGTGCATGCAAAATCATATATATAATAATAGAGAGTTTATAACGTTCTAGATGAAAGAAAATAAATATTATTAATCCTTTTGTATTTGGGGAGGTAGCATATAAATTGTCCCAGGTTCCAAGAGATGTCAGTGATATACTCAAGTGTCCCTACGTGGCCCAGTGCAATACCAGGAAAGAGTTCTGAATTTCATCCCTAAAGCAGTACAGCTCAGGGACATCCTGTCACAGCTCTTTTGCTTGCAGTGATAGAACATTTTTCTCCTGAATCACATCTGCCATCAGTTCCCTCATGGAATTGATGAAATGGAAGGCATGAATTCTGTAGACTCCTTCATTCTTATCTTCCTCCTGAAGTGAGTTGGAAGTTCTTTGATGCTGTGTTTGTATGTGTACCTCTCACGTGTCTTACGTGCCTTTGCTAAAATAGTGGGGGTGATAGAACTGTTTTACAGTTTCCAAAACATACCTATATTGGAAATGGATCGTGGGAGGCAAGTTTGTCTTTTTAAAAGGAATTTTTCCTTTCATACCTGCTTGTGTTTTTAAAAAAGCAAATTTTTCTCCTGTATATATTAGATTACAGTATGATTTGTTTTAAAAATTTAAGGCTTCTAGTGATTGCTCGAATGACTGTCTTTATCTCTTTTTTGCCTGTCATTACATAATACTCACAAAGCATCATCTATATGAGAGGCATATGCTTCAATAAAAGATTTTCCTTGACCAAAGGATTTCGCACTGTAGACAGGCATCTCTTCCAACATGGTTTAATATTAGCATTAACACCTTAGCTGGTAATAGCATAATCTACTGAGAAATTTTGGCTTCTGTTACTCATTCAGAATTGCACATTTTGGTTTACATTGATAATAATAATGGTGCTTAGCATTCCTGGAATTCTTTTCATTGCACTGGAGGATGCAGTTTTAGCAAATCTGAATTACAGAGTGTGGTCTATGCACTAGACCTAGAGACTAAAGAAGAGAAAAAAAAAATTGCCTTTTTGTGGCTGTACATCTGATATATTTTAGTAAAGTAAATTATATTGTTAGACATTATAACAAATGGTAATCCTTTGAATAGTTCAAGTTACTATGTTCTGTTTGCCATCAACAAGTGATAATCAGTGATTGTTTTCCCATTAAAGGTAGGTTAGCTGAGGCCATATTGGAGTACACAGTATTTTAAGATCAATGCCACCATAGATTAACATTGAGAGACATTGAGAAGGATTCACAGTACTTGGCTTCTCCAGATGTGACACGTTCTGATGACAAGTACAGAGGAAACACTGTCCATGGGCTAAGCTTCCCTATAGGCTGACTCACAGGAAAAAAACGCCAGAATAGCTTTGTCTAAGGCATAGCCCAAGGTGACTGTCTGACTGCTGTTACTCTTGCTCTCTGAGTTCTCCTTGTCTCCTATTTGTTACCTTCCTTTTGCCCAGAGGTTAGAGCTTTACAATGATTTCCAATTAAAGAAAAAAGAAAGGGAAAACAAAAAAAACCAACGCTATGCAATTGATTGCCTTTATTCTGGTGTCAAAAAGTTTCCCACAGTTAAGATTTACTTTTGCATTTCCATGTGTGTTTTAGACTCATTTCTCTATGTCTGAAAATCATAGGTGCCAATGGATCACTTTGGAACTGGACATTGTCTGATGCTTTTCTCTCTCTGGTGTCCGATTTGTGCTGACCTTACTCATATTTTCCTCTATTTCAGACTTGCATAATACGCAGCTTGGAAAGCAATTTGTCTGGCCTGCTCACTGGCTGAGAAGCTGTGCATGCTTGCTGTCTGGCAGCTGGCAAGTCATCTCCAGGATAGCTGTTCTGGAAGGAAACAGAAAAAGGTTCCTTTAAAAGGAAGGCTGGTATCTAAAAAATGTTTGTGTGGTGCTATGTTTTTGTGCTAGTGCAAGAAACTAAGAATGTGCTTACACATGGAGACTGAATAGGAGAGATACTGTCATAGACTACAACTGGATGTAGGCAGTTGGGAAGGCATTGTTCTGGTGGGACGAGGGAAAGGACTTTGGATGGATAAGTCATGAGAAGAGATGACATATACCCCAAAGTTAATAAAATAAGGTCATTCAAATCCCACCTCTTCAAGAATATGTTCATTATGAACCTATATGCCAGTTTTCTTTCTCTTAGCAAATTTTCATGGATGGACAAAAGAGCCTAATTTTGAGCTAATGAAACTGGAAATACAATTGAGAGTAAGCTTGAACATTCAGGAACGCATAATTGGAAATGGCAAATTGGGAACCTATGGAAAGCCACAGTTGTTGCTCATGATGTTCCCTTGTTTGCAGATCAGAGATCTCAGAATAGTGGATTTTGTGCCTAAAAAAGACACTGAAACTTTTACTGGTGAAATCTGTGCACACATATTTCTCCTCCAGTAGGAAGTTGGCAGAATGGATTTTCAAAATATTTCCAAGAAGTTTTAGCAACCAACTCGTGTTTAAAGGTTGAGCACATCTCACTTTGTTATATACACACTGTACTGCACAATAGCAGACCTGACTGGCATAAAAACAGTAATTAAGGGAGAAAAGTTGTATATTCAGCAGTCATACAATTCAAGTGCAGAGGCCATTGGCATAAATAAATGAAAGCAATTTACATATGTACATAAAGAATGTAGTATGAGATTCACATTTGTAAACTGGATTAATGTACTATAGAGGCTTTTTAGTATGAAAGAAAGGCATGAGAAGCAATTCTGAACCATATAAAGTTGACTGAATGCGTATAATGCTCCCCCCAGAAGACCCACGTGAGAAAACAAGGAAACAGTAAAGGGTATTGTAAAAAATATTAAAGCAGCATACTAACAGAAAACCTGTTGTGTATTTAGTCCAATAACTACAAAAGGACCTATGCTCCAGAATTACATTAAAGCAGTAACACTGTGGGACTTCATTGTCTTCTACTATTCTTAATGAAGTAATCTTTCTAATTTAAGATACATTAAACCCCTCAGCTGGTGAATTCATATATGATTCAGATTGCAAAAGTTACACTCGAAAGCATTCATTAACTGCATGAAGGAAAATAGACTTTCCGTCAGCATTAGAAATGGATACTTTTCCCTAAGAAGAACTAAAGAAAAAATAAAATCAGAAAATTCCACTCACTCTTCATCCACTTTTTGTATTTCCCAGGTCACCTTATAAATACAATTAACACAGTACTAGTTGTTGACAGAGATTTTAAAAAATAAGCTGTTATTTATTTCTTATGGTGTTAGTGAAAAGCACATATAATTGTTATTACTTAAGATTCTTGAACTTCATGAAATAGTATCTTTTTGATTTTCATATTAAGCAAAATGGCCTACTTAATTTTGGGACAAGTTTTCAGCAAGTAAAATAGATGCATTCAACATCTGTGTAAATTCTATGACTCAAACATCTCACAAAAATAGAAGTACATGTTGTAAAAATACGAAATAGATATATACTAGGAAAAATATGGCTTAAAGTGTTTGGTTTTTAATGTATTATGAAATAAAAATCAGATCTATATTGTCCAATATGTAAGATTTGGTAGTCACATTAATTCTAGCTTCATGCCAATAAAGATTCAATCTATATTAAGTGCTCAGAGAGACAAAGGAATGTAATTTTGGTAGGCAAAGATACAGAGATACTATACTTCCTGGCCAGATCTTGGCTTCCATTGGGGTCCTGATTTTGTAGCTCATTAAGCACATTCTTAATGTTTTTTCCTATGGAGGAAGGCACTTAAACTCAACCTGAACTTTAACACTTTCGTGTTTTTTTCCAAGATAGTTCCTCTTCCAAAAGAGGAGCTTTTTCAGTATGGGATTCTCTGGCTGGTGAAGTAACTGATATGCTTCCAGGCAGTAAGAGAGAAGTGAATGAGCCAGGTTTGCCTACAACCACATTAGCACAATTCTACCCCTCCTTTCCCTCACCCCCAATTTGATTTTACACTGAGTAGATTGAAATTTGGCCACAGCTGAAATTTAATCATCTACCCGAAGACCAATGCAAGACTAAAGCTAGGCAAGGCAAGGCATGACAAGACGGTAGATTTGATGGCCTTTGTACTGTCAGGAAATCTCTGCAAGGACTGGAAGTAGCAGTAGTAGCCATAGTGGAGGAGCCACATCCCTGCCACTTATACTTGAGTTACAACTTGCATTACAAACATAGAAAATTTCATAGTCGAATGATTCAAAAGAGAGCTCTAGGAGTGCTCAGGACAAGAGGAGCATGTTATAATTCTAGATGGTTTGCATAAAAATTGAGAAAAACTGAACTGTAGAATTCAATCAGTCTGTTGTGTAAACCAAAAATTGCCTTGAGCAAAAAAACTAGAATAATTTCCATATTAGGGAGCTTAAACTATAATTTAGTGAAGTTAAAATTAATGTAATCTTATCATCCTTTATAAAGTACTGGAATTAATGTTGTTTGAGAAAATAAAAAGTTAATCAATATTATACCTATGAAAATTAATACTATTCCCACAAATAAGGTCAGCCAAAAGCAGCATGTACATCTTAATCAGAAAACAAAAGCAAGAGCTCTGGGGGGAACCTGGAGTGGTTGTCTAGGAAACAACAATAAAAAAAAAAGTCTATGAATACAGATGTTAACAAGCAGTAAAGGTTCATGCAGACAGTACAATTTTGCAAGGGGCAAATTCTGAGGATTAGGATATCTTCAGAGAATTACCAAATAATAAAGTTTTTGAAATGTTGCATAATATAGGCAGAGGTGTAATTCGACAAGCAAAAAAACCTGCAGCATTTTGGATAGCCTGAGCCAGTCACTATACCTTACATAAATATTTTGCATTTTTGAGGAGTGGCTGATTTTTCTCAAGCCATCTTCATATCCACAGGTAAATAAACACCAATGAGAGTCTGACACTGACATTTATTGTAGGTGTTAAATCTGCGCACAGTACTTGTAAGACAATATTGAGAGCCAGCACATAGTATTCTACTTTCCCAGTTGTAACAGATGGATGGGATGAGGTACTGGCAAAACAAAATGTATATATTTGCTTGTGTTTTTAACTCATGCACATCTTAGCTTTCTGCAGATCAATCTGCAATGTCAGACAATTGTGACACATCACTGGATCAGATGCCCTTGGGTTTTGTTCCAATCAATTATTGGTTTTACTTGGCAATTGGCAAATTGAAAGTTCATGAACAAAAATTGAATCTGCAGATTATTTTGCCATTCTGTATAATCTGCGGTGTCTTGGAGTCAGCATTAAGGGATGAACTTTGTAAATTGCCTAGTGAAACAAGAAAAAAGCATAGTGGGTTGTGTTTTTTTCACCCTGTCTAATTTGCAACAGGACAGTATTATAGAAAGTTGAGAAATTGAAAGTGTTATTGATTGCAACATTTTTCCTGTCATTGTCTTTGACACTTATTTTGGATCGACGATATCAGACTGTAGTCAAGAAACAGTTACCTGTTTAATATTACAGATGCTGCGAGCAGTCTTTCTGAACAGCAGGCGTGTGTGCTATCTCTGTGGCGCAGGAGGAAAGGCCATTATCATAAGGGGTAATCAGTGATGCTGTTTCCCTGACATGTTTTCTGTCATCCTCCAGAATCTCATCTCCTCTTGGATACCTGTTGACCACCCCAGCCTCATGGAGCCAGGCATTGTGCAGGGCTGAAACCTGAATACAGCAACACCCATGCTGCTCTATCAATCCTGTGTCTGGTTAGAAAACATGGGGAGGGTAATTTCAGAGTCCTTGTTAGCAGTTATTTCGAGTGAGCTGTGAGGCAGGTGGCATTTTGGGGGTGCACACAGATAGGTGAGTGAACCCCAGCCCTTGTCCCTGCAGGCAGCCCAGCCCTCCCTCGGCTGCCTGAGGGAGGCTCGGGTGCCCTTCACCAGCTCTTTCCCAGCCAAAATCAAAGTTTCAGTCTTCGACAACAAGGACTTCCTCTCTGCACAAAACATCTGCCACCTTCTTGGCAGCAGCAGGATTTCCTCCTCCGGAAGGTCATCTCAGCTCCCAGCCACTGCTGCTGGCTGCCGATCAGGGTTTCTGTGGAAACCTTTCCTCAGTCATCAATCTAAAATCTTCCCATACTTTCTTCCCTTGGGGTGCCCTTCTTTAGCAACCTACTGTAATTAAAACTTGGAGCAACAATGTGACCCCTCGCTCAGTAAGGGTGACCACCTGCCCCACCCCGCCTCTCCTGACAGTGACCCACGGCATCCCCTGCCCGCCCCAGCGGCAAATGGCGGCAGGGCTGGAGGTGCCGCACTACATACCGAGCTGGGGGGAGCAGGCGACAATCCCCGACCATGCCGGAAAATCACATGCCTGCTGTGTAAGTACCTCCCAGAAAAGACGCTTAAAGCAGATTCTGAGGAGCCTTCCTCAACAGTGCCCCACAGACCTCCTGGGGCGGTAGGGGGCTGCCCGCCATTTCCCTCCCAGCCGGCCTGGTGTCCTCCATGAGGCTCTTTGCTGCTCAGCCCTTTACAGCATTTCCTTTATGGCTGCCTCACTTACTTTGTTACTCTTTGCAAACTAAATGAGGGAGGAACTTGTCAATTAGTAGAGGAGGAGGTGTCAAAATTTAACTATTATTTTTTTTATTGCTAGCATTTACTCAGTTTGCAACTCTTGTCACTGAGGGAGTTACTCATAAAAGAGAAATCCTGTGAAAAATCCTATGATTTTTAATGTGAGAATTGGTGAGGCAGAAGGTTCTGGAGGGAACCTGCAGTTTTCATCACCACAGGAAGATCAACAGTGTTACCCTTTCTGTTTAAATTGTAGTGAATTCTCTGCTTTCATTGTTAATGTCAGTAGCTCATTTGACAAGGGTTCACTTCTTTTTACAAAAGTTCATAGCAAAATACTGGAACGAACTTCATAAGTAGTTTTTGAAACTTATAGTCACTACTCATGTTTAAATATGTACTTGATTGAAACCCTGAAAAAGCTTGGAAACCATCCAAAACTCTTGGCTCTCTAAAATTAAGCTAGAAACCTTTGTCCTTTCTGTCTAGCTCATGTTACAGACTGGATGCTCTCCTTTGAATGAATTTGTTTCTCCCTTGGTACTTAACTTCAGCAGCACTTGCCTGCCAAATTAATCTAAAATGAAGTTTGCAACCATATATCTGACGTTCACAGGCCTCTGAAAATACTTGGTCTGTGGTATGGGACAGTATTCAAATCAGTTACCATTTTTAATATGAGTTTAGGTAACAGCCTTTTATAATTCTTCACCCAATTACATCTATTTGCTTGCAAGCTACCTATCCTATGTGATTTCATTTAGTTGTATAGCACCCCATCAAGCTGGCAAATACAATTGTCTAACTTTTCACAGATATGAATAACTTTCAGATATGAATAACTTTCCTGGTATGACAGATAGGGGCTGCAGTAAGAGTCCCTATGGTTCAGTTGACATGGATGAGTATTGCAAAAGAAGCCCACTAACACCGTGGATATAAAGGAAGCCATTGGCAGGGCAAGGAGCAGAATTTATGAATACCATTTTCTAATCCGTCACTCTAATCACTAAACCCTCTTGTCATTAAGATGTCAAAAATAGAGTATGTTGTTATTCCTAAACTGCGATGCTGTATTTTTATTCAGGGTTTACATCACCTATTGTTAATGTATTGTGGAGGATGTTGACAAAGCAGAATTTCTTACAGGAATGACAATCTATCATGTGGAGCCTGCATTATTTACAGTGTCTGTGACTGATGGCACAGATGCATTATTTACAGTGGACTGATGACACTGTCACTTTTTGTAAGTGGAAAATGCTACAAATAAACCAAGTCTCTAGCTTCCCAGTCATACTCAAGCAGAGTACTATTTGGTAGTAGGAAATTATTTACCTGTGTAAGCACATATTTTTTTTTACACAGCTGTGGAAGCTATTTTGCCCTCTATTGTCTTTTATAGTATACCTGTTTTTTTACGGGGGCAAGTGAAGTATGCTTCAAATACAGGTAACTGTACGATTGGCCTATAAATTTCTATAGGAGAAATACTGGAAGAAGTCTGATCCTGAACTTCTTTCATTGTGAAGAGTTTTGGACAGCTTCTGCCTTTGAAAAAGGAATACAAAATTTCTCTCAATGTGAAGTGAATGAAAAATAATCTCTGTTCAGAATAGGAGGAGTTAATCAGTTCTCAAAACATGTCAGAGAATGGAATTCTCCAGTGTCTGAAGTAAAATGGCCTAGAACATGTTTCATAGCTTGTTATATTCTGGTGATCTGCCGCATAATGGCTGTAGAGCAAGAAGATTCCATGTGGTTCAGATTGCAGGTATCTGCTAATAGTGGTGATGGAAAAAAAAAAAACACCACACCAAAACAAAAAATCATTCCTCATTCCTAGACTAATTACTGAGTGGCATACTGCAAACCAGTAAGATATCTACTGTTTTTTTAGTTAAGAAAAAGGCGTGGGGAGCATGCAGAAAAGTCAGATATGGAGATAGCTCTCACAAAACTAGATACTGCATTTAAAAAAGATACAGTGTGCACAGTGTTAGTCTCTTTTGCTTTTAAATGTGGGAGGATAATTCATCCATTATGATTCAGGGAGCAGAGGCAGTCACAGGCCATATTTTCTCACTGAGTATTGATAGGATGTATTTGTACACATTGGTTGTGAGTGTTTTGGATCATTATAGCTATGCTGCTTGTGAAGTGTAGGTGTTTGCATTCCGAACTTTCACAGAGCTGTGAGGGCTTGGAAAAAATAGTCTCCGAGCTATCGTGTGTTGAATGTGCCTGTGTATGGCTTTCTTTAGCAGAACCAGGAATCTTTGCCAAAATCTTGGGTATAGAATGAACTTGATGAAAGTAGAGGATGTAAAGATTACATAGAAAATGGAAGGTAGATCAGTGCATGTTTCTTGATGGTTAGCTATAGGGAAGTTATGGGATTCAAGCATTAATCATTGGTTTCTGCGCCTATTTATCACGGGCAATTACTGGCTCCATCAATGCTACCTTTAAAGCGCTGTGTCCTCTCTCCTTCTTCACAGTAACTCAGGATTGTATGGCTTTTTTTTCCCCTCATTTTCCTGTGTGAAGATAAAGGTTGTGCCCTTCCTATAAAGATCATGAAAAGGGTAATTTTCCCCTCTGGTTTTCCTTCTGTGGTGTTGAATTAGAGGCAGTGGGGTAACTCCTCTGTAGAAGATATAGCTCCACCTCTTATTTCCATGCTTTCTATGCATAGAAAATCCACTTTTCTGATTCTCTGGGAGTTTGGGGAGGCTTCTTTAGTGTTTGAAAATGAAGCTTCATTTTCTTTTCCTCGTGAGAGGATGCAACTTGATCTTCTGACTGCAGTGGGAAGGAAGGACAGCGGTGCTGTAAAACATTTGGGAAAGGCATCACAGCCTGTTGATGGATGTTTCCCACACCCATGTTTCCCAACACCCATGTTGATGGGTCAACAGCACTATTCAGGATCATTGTGAGGACCCTCAGATTTACATTATTTCGTACCTTCAGAGTGACTTTTTAGATTGGTTCTAAAGTTACCTAGCATGAATTTGAAAAAGAATGGGCATAAACAGAAGCAGACCTGCTGTCCCTTGTCTGTTGGTATCAGAAAAAAGATATAAATAAACCACAGAGACCAGGAATTGTATAAATTTGGTGGGTTTCCCAGCTTCTTTAGCTTTTACAGTTATTGAGGTGATTCTTATTGAAGAAGCCTCTAGAATTTCATCCTCTTGTAGGACTTATCTTCCATGTGTTTGGCGTCAGTGTGAGTGGGATTTCACAGGTGTGTCTGTTAGCCTTCAGACACCACGCTTCTCAGACTTTTCATTCTTGCTGTGGTTAGTTGTAGTGGAGATTTGATTCTCCTTCCTCTTCACTGTCTCTTCTGTAGAGCTTTGATGTATCATTTCTGCAGTGCTTTGTTGCTTTGGTCTTCTCTTACACTAGAATATTTTCCAAGCAGTTCTGGAATAGTTCATACTGATTTAATTCTGACACTGTTGGTAATGGATGCCTTGTTTAATAGATGATTTGATCATAAAGCTGCAGAACAGAAATATTCACATAAAAAAAAAGAACCATATAAAGAAGTTCAGGTCTTTATATGGTTCTTTTTTTTGTTTTTCTAAACACATGTACCCACTTCCAAATACTAGGTTTTCTAAACTATGAACTGTACAGGATAGCAGGCTTGTCATTATTTCTGTTTGCTCGTTTTTCAACAGTAAATAGCAAAGAAAGTATTAAACTGGAAATGGCAAACAAATACTGTAAAGGGAGAATATGTGATGCAAACTCTGGTTTCTGGAGGGTGGAAGGAAAAAGGGAAGAAAATAAAATATCCAGATTACCCAAACGTACATTTCATCCCCTTCTTGTCTGATTGAATGTATTGTAGAATGTAAATCTCTATTGCCTTATATTCCTCCGCCCTCCCAACTGCCTTGCTTTTTATGACACGTGCTGGATTCAAATTAAGAGTAAGCTTTGTGACTCCTCTAATCTTTTATTTCATATTTGCATATACAGCCCCAAAAGTTATACAAATATTGTGTCTGTCATAACTTGTATTAAGATGTTTAAGAAAAAGGGAAAATGGATTTATGATTTGCTATAAAACATTTTATTGAAACAGCTATTTATCATTATAGATATTAATTCAAAGTTGTAGTGAGCCAAGTGGTGTTTTTTGAGATTGCATACTAGGAATGAAAAGAAATAAGCCTCCCTTTTGTCATAAGCTTCCTTTATGACAAAAATGGATTGTCTTGCTTTATACTGTAGTCTACTAAGATATCAAATTGGATTTGTTTGTTCATCTGTGTAGAAGTTATACTGTAAAATGTTCTTATCCATGTCTCAGATCCCTTAGTAACAACAGAATGTTGATAACAGAATGTTTAATACTATAAGACAGACTGTCTCATAGTTCCTGTTGTTCTTGGAACAGTGTAGGGTCAAGGACACTCTTTATGGATTCTTAACATTATTTACATATTCTGTGCAAGTTTATATAAGTCTTACTTGGGCTTTCCTGGTTTTATAGAAAGAGCCTTATCCTCAAGAAACTTCAAGTTTCCTCCAGAAAATGTTCTTTTACAAATCTGTTTTAAGATGAAACAACAAAAATTCAGTGTCTCCCTCAGGAATTGAAAGGAATTTCCTTTCAATTAAAAAAAAAAATTCTTACAAGAATTACTTTTTGATAGGCTTTTCTCCAAGGTTTGTTAGCTCTACAGAAGTCTGAGTAGGTCTGGTTATTTCAGGATTGTGTTTAATGTCTAAAATTTTCCAAACTGCTTACTACCTGTGGGTACACATTTCAGACTTTGCATCTTGTAACATCTCTGTGCAAGGTGTACTGGGAAAATACTCCTGCAAGATACATTTCTTTCAGGTGTTTCTTCATACTGGTGAGCATGCTACATTAATTTGGTTGCGTACATCCACCACCTGGGGATAATGAACTCTACACCAAGGAAGAGAGACAGTAACACTCTACTCTCTGTCCTTTCTCTGCCCCTTCCTTGGGAATTCGGTTGTTGATCATAACACCAGTAGCAGTAAAAATGCACAGAGGATCTTGTTGGGAGACTATGCAGCAGCATCCCTGTGGTCTTTGTTTTCCATTTGTGCTGTTGAGATCTTGTTTCTCATGGCAGTTGTATTAGGATCTGAATGGGAGTATCTTACAATGCACTTCACTGCCCTTGCATTTTTTCTTAAGCATCTCCATGCAGTCCCCCTCTGCTGCATGAATTCTTATGGGGAAAATGGCTTCACTGTTCATTGAATCTCTAACTGTTGCGTTTTTCTGGAGAGCATCTGTGACGTGTAGCAGGGTGTTCCTGTAACAATTAAGTGAGCTCTGCCTCAGTGTGAGGGCAGGGAGAGAATCATTCTGTTCTCATCTTTGCATTATCTGCAGACTTCACATTGACATTTTTCTCCTTTGAAGTGGAAGGGGACCACCTGCATCTGTTAATTTGATGATAGGTTTTGACTGTTGCAGATGGAGTGGATGGGATTTGACCTAGGAGCAGATGTGTAAAAGGTGATGCAATCTAATGCTTGGTCTTTGATAAACTCTTACCATATAAGCATTCAGCCAGTCACACTTGATAAGTGTTGCTGCAAGTGACCTAGAACTCCTTTTTGTTTCTATTCCTTTTATAATCAGGCAGGCACAAACATTTGCTTTGATCACTCATCTTTCTGTTTTCTTCTTCCTTTACCCCCAGGTACCAGCTTTTATCATTTCCCACAGCTCTGTGCATACAAACACTATAAACAAGTAGTAAAGTGTCTGAGTCATCAGATATAGTTCCTCAGGGAATCCTGCAGAAGGGAAGTAGATCCTAATTTTTGCTGCTATTGCTGTGCTTATGTTAAGAGTCCCATGACACTGATCTGGTACTCATTTATAAGAAAAAAATTCATAATGAGATGAAGAACTACAGGAAAATCAGAATATTTGAAATCTTGTGGTGGGTCTTATATGCCTGCTAAACAACAGATAGATATACATCAGCAGCTCTTTCCCATTGGGTTTTAAAGCCAAAGTGGGAAATAACTGCTGTCATTAACAACTACTAAATTTGCATATTTATTATATTATGCCAATGAAGAGCAGGACTGTGAATAAACTAATGTTATAGCTGACAAGGGATGTTTTCTGACTGGTGCCTTATGTAGAATCTTATTGCTGTGGCAATTGCTGGTTTGATGCCTTCCCAAATGCTGAATTATCAAATAGCTTATTCCAGGGAAGCATCCTCAAAGAATTCCCTACAGGTTTGGTAGCTCTGACCATAACATAAATTACAGGTTTTGTCTCCATTTCAACTCAATTTTTTTTTTGTATTAGAAAACAATATCCAAAGTCATACATTGATGAAATACAGAAATGTTCAATGAAACGTCCATAAAATGTATGTATACTATCCTTCTTTCAATCTATTACTTGCTAGTATAACCTCAAAACTTGTGATGCGTATGTGTTCCAGATGTTGTTAATTATTGATGAAAGAGAATTATTTAATAGTGTAAAAAAAGAGTCAGCATTAACCCAATATAATCTTAAAACAAAGTACTTTCTATGTCCAGAAAGCATGAAGACAGATGAAGCACACTGGTAGTACACTAGTGCAGCTGAAATGAGATTTAACATCAGTATCATATGGTTACCAGAACCTGGTGTACTGGAAATTATTAAACCTAATCCTGACAGTTGTACCCTACAGGTGGTCTTCAGTAAGTGATAAGAACCTTTAAAAAGACAGAAGTCCTTGGCTTGTTGTAATTTTGTAATGGCATTGGACTTGCACTGCCTACCAATGGGAGAGGCCTACCAAAGGACATGGATGCTTTGGTCACTCATTTGTTTTGAAGACCAACACTAATATGACATTTCCCTGCCTACACTGGTACACACCAGATTGTCATGTTACCCATGTGGCGTGGAAAAAGTAAGGGTAGCTCATTTCAAGCCTTGAGTTTTGAGCGAAACACTGCTCTGTTGTTATTATTCTTATTATTATTATAGCATAATACTGATATCACAGTCTAATAGACACCTGTTTCAGAGCTTGCCTAACCAACAATGCCATCACTGTCTTATAGTAAGAGCTCAGTTAAATCATTGCCTAATGTTCTAGCTGATAGTTATTGGTACTTAGTAGCATTAGTGGCTCCAAAACATACATACCTATTGTGATCTTAATTCTCATCTTCAGGACTATCATCCTAATCTGAGGTTCTTGAAAACAATGCTTTTATTTACAAGAGCCTCCATGTGTCTGTATGTGTGCGTGTTCTCCAGACAGATACATTTGTAGTTGGCACTGAATATCACTATGTCTATTCACCAAAATAAGTTCTCACTTATAACTGGAAAGACAAATGTAGAATAATGAAAATATGAAATATGTGATGTTCTAATATGTGATGTTCTGATGACTTTTCGCTCTTGTTTACCAGAAGTTTTTTAACTTTGAGAAACATATTTATTCTACATAAAATTTTGAAATGCTTTTATTATGTGGAATATGCAGCATTCGCTATGACTAATAAATGTCAGAAGACAAACACAGATCTTAAAAGATAGAGATGGGTCTTTGCCAATGCAGAGTGAAATCCATGGAGTACTGTGCAGAGTCTGGCTTGCCAGTGTGTGCAGGCTGGCACTAGGAAGTACTCTTGAACTGTACTAAGGAATACATTGGGCCACAGCTCTTTGTTTACAAGCTGAGGCAAGAATTTAGCTGGGAAAGCATCGATGTGTTGCCTTAGAAGTAGCTTATTGAATGTTACAAGACTTTAATGAGGATAGCAGAAGGAAGACAAGAAGGTTATATATTGAGATTACTCTTTCTAGCTTTCTAGTTTGAATTCCTGGTAGTAAAAAGACAATGTTGACTTTAGGATCATTGGTAATGAAACGGTAAAATGGAAAAGATAGGAAAGAGTGAAATTCAGATCTAAAAGTAACGATCTCAAATGTTATATTGGGCCACATATTTTATCTTTAATGTGATGATAAAAAATGTAGGCTTTTGAAGTGTAGTACTATGAAATCATGTATTTGTGTTCTAGCTCAGTAAAAAGTTTTTATATACATTTTGGAATTTTGTATATGTTAGTACTTGTACCTCAGGTTGGTACTGCTGTTGGTGTTATAGCTTTGTTTATTATACCTCATTTGAATAAATACCTCAAGCTCCTTGACTTCTGAGAGCACAGCTTCTAAGAGGAGACATAGCAAAGGTGCTACATTAGAAATAGGCTGAGCTTGAAATGGCAAAAGAAACTTTTAAAATGTATGGATAGCATTGCATTATTTACTAGGACTGTGTTCCTCCAGGTAAAGATCACAGGATATTAAGTTTGATTAGGCAGAAGAAATCTTAACCAATCTTATCTTCCAAGGGAAACCTGTTAGAACCACAACAGCATCTCGAAAGTATCTCTGGAGTTAAGACTTGAGTAAAACAGCTATGGAGTGTTTATCCATCATGCCAGATTTCAGAAATATGAAGTAGAAGGAAGTCCAACATGTAGACTGATACACTGTAGAATAACTGCAGAACTGACATTTTCCTGTGGCTGGCTTCTTCATGTCTTTGTAGTTTACGTGAAACAAGCAAACAAATTAGGAAAAAAACCCAAAACCAATAGGGCTTTTTCATTTATTATTTTGCATGTATGTTTTGTTTCTGACAAATAGAGTAGAAAGCAAGTCAGAATTTCTTAAGGTTTGCTTAAAGTTACTCAATGGAATCAGGTTCTAGCTGAAGTGACTTAATAGATATAAATGGCTTTTTCCCAAAACCTTATCTTGACAGAAAGATCTGACAGCCAAAATTTTGTATGTCTACAATATTAGGCTTCTAGAAGATTAAATAGAAAACCACATCTCTTACAAAAGCACATCCTTTTTTTAATACATGGTTTCATGCATTCTAAAAGTTGAAAACTATGGATGTACAAAAGCTATGAGCAGTAGATCAAACTGGCATTCTCTTTGAACAAATAAGAAGGACAAGTTTTAATGATATGAATAAAAATAATACCTTGCTAGCAAGTAGATTCTTACAAAATAACCTTGTCCCCATTTCTTACAAAGGACTTAAAGCTCTGTTTTCAAGTGGAATGGAATTTTCAGGGAAAATTCCAGATTGTTGAATATATTGGGTTGTTTGTTGTTTGCGTGACATTTTGTTTCAGTTTGCCAACTTAAAGAGCAATAAGCAAATGTATGGGTACCCATAGTACAACATGCTGAGTTTTTTAATATCATTGTTTTTTCCTTTTACAAAAATGGAACTGTGAAGAACGTGCCAAAATAAAAATTTATTTTTCATAAAAAATTTATGCCGAGTGTCAAGGGAAGAAGAGGTTATGTGCCTTTTCAGCTTAAGTACATGCTTTGAGCAGGGTTTGGACAGATGACCTTCAGAGTTCCCTTTCTGAATAAAATTTCCTTTGTTTTGGTGTTTGATGTATCAACAAAGCATGTCCATATGTATGAAACAAAGTGGTCATGTGTCTGATATCTTCGCAGGTATCAGCATGCACAAGTGCAAAGCAGCAGCATTTAGTAATAAAGTACAGTATTAGGAAATGTTCTGTTGCCTCCAGAATACTTCTGCACTTGCACATTAATGTATCAGAACAGTTCATGAAGGTCCAAAAAGGACACATGTAGGCCACACTCCTTGATACAGTTCCCAACAATTGTGGTAGGTTGTGCTGGCTTTCATGCATTTGATAATTTAGCCTTTTCAGGGTCTTCCCAGTCCAGTATCTTTTTAACAAAGTATATTATTGACATTCATCTGCTTCATTATCCCTTACTCCTGGGCACTTCTGCTCAGCCTGCTGATAGTCTTTAATTAAACCTTTCCTTGGTAGTTGATGTCCCTTACAACCCCTTGCTTAGTGAAGGATTTGTCACAGAGTATGTGAGTCTGGAATAGAAGTTTTATCATCATTATCTTAAACAGGAGTCTGCATCTCTTGGATCCTGAAAGTCTTAGGATGGATGTTGGTTTGTTTGTTTCTAATGCAATTCAGCGAACTGAAGTGACTGGCAAACTCTTTACTCACTTGAGACTTGTGTGCATTTTCATATTTTACTGAATACCAATGTCGCCATGTGATATAGCAGTTGGCATATCAGTACTAGTGGTATAGTAGTTGGCATATGAATATGAAATTATGTAGTAAGGTAAGGTTACTTCTTTTTCTCCAATATGCCAATAAATAGAAGTATTACATGTGCTTACAGCTCTAATGTGATTGTCTCTGCAGGACACCAGGATTTAATGTGTTCCATAGAAAGTTTAACATACAGTATTATGCTCTTGCTTACTGTATTTGCAGGTATTTAAAAGATGTGTAGATGTAGTGCTGAGGGACCTGATTTAGTGGTAACTTGACAGTGTTAGGTTAATGGTTGATGATCTTAAAGGCCCTTCCAATCTAAACGATTCTATGACTCTAAGAATAACATACACTTTGTATTTTACAAAATAATAAAAAAAAATCATTGATAGTCATGAAAGAGGTTTCACAGCTATGAGGAACATTGTAGAAACATAATTAGTTGATGATGATCTAGCATATGCAGGTAGAATCTAACAAATTTATTAATGTGCCTGATACAAGTTAATTTGGCTGCCTTAATCTGTGTTTCATATAATCATGACGACAATGTAATGAAGTTTGATTTTAGTGTCCAAGAATCCCAGAGAAATTGTTATTGTTTTAAAGTAAGAATAGTTCAAATCAGTGAGCTAATAGCTCAATGGGGTCTTGCAGTATTATTTTAGCCTCATTTTCCAGAATCCAAAATAGTAAAAATTCCCAGGAACTTTGTAATTTATTTGTGATCATAAGCAGCCCTTAAATTGGATTAAAAGTGAAGTTCCAGATTAATGTGTCCTGTTGCATCCCTTAAGCTTCTGGTTTTTCTGCATTCAGTTCTGATAGCACTATATGCTGACAGTTCTTGTATATACAAAGGAGAAAACTACTGAGAGGGCAGTTGATTAGGTTCCTCCTAATGAATGGTTGCCAAAATTACTGCAGGTCATTCTCTGTTCAAATGAAAACCACAATGTCTGAAGATTGGCATTTGAAAGTAGAAATGTGTACATATTTTTGAAATATTTAAGTGTCTATGTTAGCATTTGCTTTCAGAAGTGCCACCTTTCATACACAGATCCATTTTTTTCTCACTCTCCTTGCAATGTAAAAATAACCAATCTTAAAGAATTTCAGGTACTATATTGTAGGACTTAAGTAAACTGCAGTTTATCACTTTCATTCTTGTTCCTTTGCTCTGTAGCACAACGTGATTATTGTGGTTATTGACCATTTTAGAAGGCATTATTCTAACTGTGCAGCTCTCCTGGTATTTGCAGTAGAGCATTGAGCCTGCAGGAGCCTTTCAGGCGTGCCAGAGGATGGCAGCTGTGTTAGGATGTGTGGTTCAGTAGCTCAGTTTTTCATATTGCATAATATCATCATTGGGTGATGAGACTTTTTCCCAAAGAGTCCTGCTTTGACTGAACCACTTAAATGCAATCGAATAACAGAAACTAGTAGGGGTAGCTGGTGCTCAGCTGACTTTAGAAACCTGGTTGGTTATTTACTGGAACAGAATGAAAAAAATGAAGTGTTTGTCACGGGAATTTTAAGAATTGTTGTAAAAATTTTTGGCAATTCTCATTTTTCCCAAGATAGGAAACCATCTTCTTCCACTGGTACTCCCAAAATTTTCCTCTAGGCAACTGATCTAGAGGACTCAAAGTGAGGATGCTATGTTTGCCTGTTTGATAAATACTCCTACAGGCACAGAACTTGAAAAAATTTTGTGCAGACATTCTGGACCAGCCATATTGTTTTGCCGTCCTTTCTGAAACACACACTATCCTTCAGAGGTGCTGCCTTATTTTCTCTCTTCAGCCTTCAGCTGGATGGAATTGTGGTGAGACTGAGAGTACATTGGTTATTGGCACAAAAATAAATGCATCAGGCTACAAATTCTTACATCCGTAATTGTGGTGGAAAATAGGTTTTCTTAAATAAGAACAAAGCTTGTACTATTCTTCATTCCTGTGTATGATTGTGATATACTTGGCACCAGAGAAATGTTAACGCTTCCTGTTGCTTTTAAAATCTGTGCCTCTTTTTGACTGTGGGTTTCAGTCTTTTGAACAAATGCTTTTGTTCCATAATTCACTCAGTCATCTGGATTTCTTTAGTTGTTTTATACCACCTGAAATGGAAAGAAAATGAAATGTTTTCTGAAAATTGCTATCTGCTGGAGGTGAATTATCAGATCTACTTTTCTGCAGATAAATGTTGAAAATATCTTAATAGATTTTTACAATTTGTAGCACATTGATACGTTTAATCAATACTGGTGTGGAGGCTTTCTGATGGGCCTTTTTGCAAAGATCATTCAAAGTGTGGTAGCTGATAGAGATGTCTCTGGTGTATATTGTGTTAGATGGCAATGCTGAAGAAACTCATGTGTTTTAAAGCAGGCACCGGTATGTTTAAATAAAAAGCATGTTTTTAACATAAGTATGAGAAGGGCTTTTTCCACATGCATGCATTTTCAAAAGAAGTCTCCATTACTCTTATGATAGAGAGTGCTGTATGTTGTATTACAGTAATCAAGAGGAACAGTGATCAGTCTCACACTTAACAATCCAGACACATCATCAATGTGCTTTATCAACTGACTTCAGTGTTGAGCACTCTGGAACAGTAGGGACTTCCTTGTCTTTCAGAACAAGTATTGTAAGCCTGTGAACCAAACTGGTCATCCGCTCAATCTTAAGAAGCAGGTATGGTGATCTGTAGTGTATTTGGTATCTCAAAGCAGTATTTTGCTTTCTTGCTCTCAATTTCCCTTAAACAGTATCACCCAGGAGAAAGTGGAAAACACACTGCTGAGAGTGAAGTCAAAAGCGTACGATGACTGCAGCTCTGCCATCTGAAGCATATCTCATGGGGAGTTTCTCTTTGTTAACACATAGTGTAATTTATGTGTAAAGATGAGGGAGAGTTCTAACTATGCATTTACTGACTATCACATATTGTAAGATCATTGACAGCTAATTAGAAATTTCCAAACTTGTTCAGCATTCAAAGATCTTTTGTAATCAAATATAAAGTTCAAATATATGCCTTTGTATCTAACCTTATGTAGATTTTGTGTTCAGGAACCTTTAGTAAAAAGCACACAAGACTTTAGAGGATTCAAAATGTTGACTCAGTTTCCTCTTGCTTCCTTTAGAGCAAGCACAGGAGCTTTTAGAAAAAGTTCAAAATATAATTCACTAACCTGACAAATATAGATAAATATATAAAAAGGATATTGATATTCTTTATAAAGCGTATAAATGAAGGAAAAATACTTGAATGAATTATTTGACACTGCAAAGTTCACAGTATAATTATTTGGAGAATGTATTACTCTCATTCTGAAGTGATGTAGTATACTGTGTATGCAGACATTGCAAATAACTTATTCAGCAATTTTGTGAAATGTGTTCCATAAGATGTTCACATAGCATTGATTGGTCTTAGTTCAGAGTAGCAGCAATGTCCTAATTTACAAGCAGGGTAAGGAAATAAAATAATTTCCACATGTTTTGGTTGATGCTAAATATTAGGTATTAAATTTTCCAAATACATTTGCTACTTTTACACTGTGCTTAGTGCAATTTAATGTCCAGGAGCAGAGATGATGACAGGCTGACATTCCTGAACAACAACCCTTCCAAACAGTTTGATACCAGGTCAAGTAATCAAATTAGGATATTTCAGAGGATTACTAAGATTTTAATTTCCTTCTCCTTTGATGTCACTTATAAAGTGGCTGACAATTCCAGTACATCAAAATGTTTTTGAATAATGTTTCTGAAGGCTTTTAGAGTCTTAATTTGAGTGAAACTTGGTTCTTCTTTGCACAATAAGTCTGTAAGACTATTCAAACTCGTAAGGCTTTTTTACTAAAAAGTTTTCTTTGATAAATGGTTATTTTTATCAAGACTTCTAAGTGCATTAAAATGCATTAGTCACATGTCTTGTTCAGTGCTCATCACTGAAATATTAGCGGCTGAGGTGATAAAAAGGTGCGATGCACTTCAATACTCAGTAGTACATTACTTGCTGTCATGGTACCAGTTTTCAGGGAGAGTTCAGTCAAGGAAAGTTCAATCAGTGGGAAAAAATCTACCAGTCTCTTCTTTAATAAGCCTCTGAATATGGATAGCTGGCTGGACAATTCTCCCAACTATTTCTGGGCACAAGTGTTAATTTAAAATAATTTTATTGAACCTATGTTGACACAATCAGTGTCTGAATTCACAAGAGCCTCCCGGAAACTCAGCTTATCCTGTGCCCTCTGTAATGTTTTAGTGTCTCATACTCTGAAATCCTATGCACAGCTGGAGGCCCTGTGAAGTTTCTGCATGAAAACACTGGATATAAATTAGTTTTCTGGTAGCATTAAAGTAATGAATCAAAGATGAGCATAAACATTGAAGAAAAGATTGTCTGAGTTCCCCAGCTGAGAAATAAATGGTACTGATGGAGTGCTCTGTATTTTTTTTGTGTTAAAAAGTGGAGATTTCATATGGTTTCTTTTCCCCTTTACCTTGACTGTTTTTGCTAACTGAGAGACTTCACAATGAAGCTTTTTTCCCTTCACCTGGAAAACACTGATGTGCATAATTTTAAGAAACTGAGTGGTTGTGTTTTGTTTAGGCAAACTCTTTCCTATGGTCTTGTAATGTATTGGGCTACTCCAGTATTTTCCTACAGAGAAGCCAGCTCATGTTTAAAGCCAGGCTGACTGGTCAGTGCAGAACAATAAAGTTCTAATTGGTGTTCATCCATGCAGTCAAAATAATAATTTAAAAAAGCCTCAAAGATCGGATTTTTTTTTTTTTTACTAATAACATTTACAAATATTTTGCTTAAATGTTTAGAGTAATTTCTACAAATACAGCTCTTTGCTGGATTAATACAGAAACTTCTTGCAGTGGAATATTTCTACAGCTTGCCATTAGCATTGATATAAAGAGGAAAAAGGGATAAACATCTGAGAAGAAAGCTATAAAATGGTGTCTTGAGACTCCCAAGAAATAGGTACGTGAGAGCAAAGTAAATTACAGCAATTCATGTTCCGCTTGTTAAATGTATATAAAGAACTTTAAAAGAAAATTACAAACTTTCCTCTCAGCCCATAAAGCTGTAAGTTCAGAAGGTAAGAAACAAACCTTATCATTAATTATTTCATTCAGTAGTTATATTCTCAATGACACTTCCAGCACTCTGCTTTTGCTCACTGGGATACAGTCCGAGGTATCTTCTGTAGGTTTCAGAGTAAGAAGAGATTTATTTCTTTTAAAATCATTAAGTAAAAGATTAATTAAAATTAAACATTAATCATACTTGCCAGATCATTTCCTTTTAATATGTTTATTATTTTGCAGTAATAGTCACTATTTAGTCTGTGGTATGTTAGAGAATATTGTAAATATATACTAACTCTGCACCTCTAACTGCGAGAACTGCATCTTTATGCTGAAAAATTTTGAGTGCTGCCATCAAGCATCAGTTTGATCTCTGTCTCATTAACAGACCTTACTTAAGATGTCACTCATTCAGATTTAATGGGAGGAATCATTAAATACCCTTTGTGTAGCGGTAGTTGAAATGGTAAGAAGCCACCAATGAGCTGTGTGGGAGATCTGTTAGAATTTACACTGTACCTGATAAATGAAGGTTTGCACTGAATGTGTGCTTGAAGTTCTATCTTTTGCTCATTTTTGAGGCAGAAAGTGAAGAAAGTCAGTGGAGAATGAGAGAAGTCACCAGTAGTAATGCAAACGATTATCTCCCCAGGAGAAATGGGGATCTTTCCATTGCAAATAGACAATTTTATGGCAAATAAATTCTTGGCTTGAACAATCAATTGCTCCAGCCTAAAGCAGCCAAATAACCCCAATATTGGCTAGCAACTTTACTTAAATAAACGAGGTCAACCCCTATCATCCACACTGTAGCCATGGTTAACTGAGATTTGATTGCAGAGCTGAAGTCTGAACCTCTGTCACATCTCTAAGTCTGTCTTGACTATGTTGTCTGGTTTACAGCCAACTACAATTTTACTGCTAAGGCTCTGCCAGGCTCTGTCCTACTTTCAGAACAATATCTTCACTATGTTTCAGTCCCCAAGGGCAGTATCTGCACCAGATTTAATTAAAACTGGGAATGCTAATCAGCAGGTCTTCCTGTAACTGTGAGATTTCTAAGACCTTGACTGCAGTCACTGTCCCAAAATTAAGTAGCTTTTGCCTTCTAATATTATAGGGAACATTGAAATAATGCTCCTGGATCACAGATCCCGGAGTCTGCAGTGCCAGCGTTCCTTACAACTGGAACTTCTGAAGAGCTGCGAGTTCATTTGGGGATGTATTTGAATGCATCAGTGTAAGGGCTGCATAATTGAATTCTATAACAAATACCCTTCCTACATTTGCAAAACATAAAATAACAGCAAGACTTCATACTGATGACTATGTGTAAGAAAGATGAAAAGGACCTTGAATAATTTAATTCCTTTCCTTCCAATGAATTAGATCATATCCGTGTATTATGACAGATAGCTGTTTCAAGGTCCTGAGACTTTAATTAGGCAGATTGCCCTAGCCAGGGGATATCTGTTGCTCTTATGGTCTGTGCAGATGGATTACCTTCTCAGAGTGTGTATTATAGGAGGACAGGAGGAATAGAAGCATATTCAAAAGCCATCAAGTAGGTAAATGTCCTGAAGCACAGCAGTTGGAACTAATACTTGAAGTCAACAAGGGGAAGAATTATTTACTTTGCTGCTTTAAAGGAAGAGGAGAGAAGCAAGGAAAAGGGAACTGAATGGAAATAGTAAGCAATAAACATAAATGCTTAAATTTGTATTGCTATAATATTGTCTAAGAGTACGGAAATTTCATGGGTAATATTTTACTTCCACAGGAAGTTTTGTGTTTATATTTAATTTCTAGGAACCCAAAGGCAAAGCAAAGCAATTAAAATGTTGAAGACTTAAAAATAAACTTAGTGAGCCTCAAGTAAAATACCTTTAGCTGATTAGTGGTACAATGCATCTTTAATGAGAAATAAATTAGGATTGCATTATTTCTTAGGAGGATAAGGAAAGGCATTAGATATCTGCATTGATAATAGAGGGCTTAGAAATAATCTAACAGTGTGAGCTCCATTTTTAGGAAAAAAATAGGAAACTTCTATATGGCCTAGTGCACAGATAGGAAAAGCATTTAAATTTGTAAAAGTCTTTTCACTGAAAAGCTTATTATGAGGTGAATTTTAACGTAGTCCCATCACTCTTTTGATCTGTTTAGACTGATCCCTTTGATATGTACCCATGATTCTCTGTTTTTGTCAAATCATTAGTATGTCTTGAAGTCTGGCTTTAATGCAAACTAATTTATATAAGAAGACTGTAAAATTTAGAATTAATTTTGAATGACCCACATATAAAATACTACTTCCTGTATTTACCCACAGCAAACAAAATTCTGTTAAAAACAGGACTCAGAAATACACTTTGTAAAATATTTCATCTCAGTTATCCTATTGTGGCAGTGTACCAAATGAATAAGAAAAGTCCTTTGATTGGGAAGATTGGCAGCATTTATGTTTTTAAATCAATTGAATTTTAAATATGCATTTATTGTCTGGGTTAAATTGCTATACAGTGAAAAGGAATGCTGTTCTCTAAACAGTAATTGGTCTATTTTAGCTCTCAAATTGGGTCACAGTAACAGACAGCGTTCTCTCTCCTTTTTTTCCTCTCTGTTTTTCCTTGCTTCCGTGAAAAAGTGATTGAAACTCTAATCACTTCTCAGTACACTGTCTCAGTGTACTCATAAACCCAATATTTTTCATCAAGGATACATCTTCTTCCTTACCTCTGATTTGATGGTATATATATATAATATATAAAACACCTTGAAGAAGAATGTAGAAAGGTGCAGTCTGAACAAAATGTGCTGAAATGCACTGAATGGGTACAGCATTCCCAGTTATCGCTGGAATTTACTTTCAGTAATGAACACTTCACCTTCTGTATGGTAGTGTGGTAAAACGAAATAAATTAGAGTGATTAATCTCATACTGTTTCACAATCATGTTCCTAAACAGCCTTTTTAGTTGAGAAGAAGTAGCTGGGGGGCGGGGTGAGATGACAATACTGGTCTACAAAGCTTTTGTGTTACATTACTTCAGTTATACCTCAAATTCAAAAAAGGAACCTGAGGCATTATCATTTTCATAGAATTTCACTGAATTTTTAGAGTTGTAAGGGTCCATAAAGATCATCTAGTCCAACTCCCCCGCTGAAGCAGGATTGCCCAGAACTAGAGCATGTCACTCAGGACGGCATCCAGGCGGGTCTT